>CAEGAE010094704.1:0-16545 GCA_903067095.1 Girardinus metallicus | reverse complement strand
GTCGTATCAACGCATGCGCGATCTGATCTCCAAATGATGCCCCGCCTCTTCCGTGACATCACTCTCTCATGCAAACATTGAGTGCTTCACACATACAAAAGGTGAGTCTATATTTTATTAGTTTATATGTGCAGTCTTAGTCTTTTATGTATGCGTGTGAGAAAAAAAATTGTGTGACATTTTAATAGTATATGTGTGCAATTTTAATATTTTTTTTGTGTGTGTGAGTTTTTAGTAGTGTGTGAGACAAAACAGGTGTGAATACTTTTACAAGGTCTTGTGTCTGTGTGACACAATTTTATTTGCAATAAGACAACAGAAAGAGACAGTTGTGTGATTGCAATTCCTACTTATTTTTAATTAAGCCTTTGTTGTTTGCTATATGTTCATCTATAGCAACAGTTTATGCTGCCTTTGTGAATCACCTGTAACAAATTCTAAAATTGACTAGTGCAATATAAGTTCATTACATTGCATTAAAAAACTTTTATACAGTAAGCACATAGAAGAAGCTTGTAGAGTTTTTCCTACATCTGCATCTTACCACAGTGGAGCTGCAGCTGGTTGTGGAAGTCGTACAGCTCCTCTTGTATTTTTGAAGGACACGGACAGTCGTCTCCCATACTGAAAGTCAACAGCATGTTGATCTAAAATGGGAGAAAATATGAAATCAGACAAGTGTATCCACTCTACAAAATATGCATTTGAGTATAATTTGAAACTGTCCCTTCCCATTAAAGGTTTATGTATTTAACTGATGACTCATCTTGCCTTTCATTTCATGTCATCTCAATATGATACATCAATGTCAGATTTACAAAAAAGGCACAAAAAAAAAAAAACTGCGTTAGTGAATAAATGTCTCTGCAGCAGCAGGCAAAAGGGCGATGCAAGACATTAAACTATAAGAGAAGTGGGGTACTTTGTCTCCAGCTGTGACTTTTAAGAGACACTGAGCTGAATGTGTGTGCGGTTCTTTGGCGGAGAGCGACTTCTCAGCGGTGCACAGGATGAATTTGCCTTTAAGCTTTATTGAAGATATGGAACAGTTTCAGAAACATTTGGGACGAAGAGCAGCTCTCACTCTCTTGAGGCCAAAAGGCAAAATTGGAAGACTAATGATTCAAACCCCTGTAGACTAATGGTTGGATGGGAAATTATCCATTCATATAAATTAATCATAGGCACTATGCAACATTGTCCCAAAGTGTTTATCTAGTCACATACACAGCTGAAGATAGGGTGTCTGCAAGGCTTTTTTATGGCAACATATTGTAACCTCAAAAGAAACTTTTCAGTTTCAGTTTAAGATCACATAGCAAACATCAATAGAAGCATGAAATAAATGCAACAGTAGAGGTTGCAAACGATTCCAACAGCAAAGTTGTAACCGATCATTCTAATTTTAGTGCAAATTAAAAGCTAATTCTTCAAAACATGGTATGTCACATTTTATCAAACTGAGAAGTGACAGAAACATTTCCTTTGTCATCCATCCATCTATTAATTTTTTTCCAGTTATCTTGGGTCGGGTTTATGTGTGGGTGGGTGCTGCATAAGTCTGTTGCGTTTAGCTCCAATCATTGGTTGGCTCTGTCTGTTGAACTATAGCTTCAAACAAACACAAACTGACTGATTTTTTTAAACGTGCATGTCAGTTTACAATTTTGTTTTTGATGTTGAATCTTCAACATCAGAAACCTTTTTTAACTGCGACCTTGTCTGACCTGCTCTTGAGGAGGAGATCTGAACTCTTTTGTCTTCTTTGCTGTAACAGCTGCCGACATATTGAGGGCCAACATGAGCTCATTGTAGCGGAACTTCTGGTTGTACTGCAGCTTGGAGACAAAGCTGTCTGAAAAGGACACAATAGCCTCAATACGGTGCTTCAGCTCGCAGTCGCAGAAATAATGAAGCAGCTCACACATCTGGGGAACAGACAAAAGGAGAAGACAATTCTCAGAGATGAAGGTGGTTTTGAGTACTGCTTTGTTTTTTCAAGACTTTGGATAAAATAGCCTTAAAGTTTATACATTAACCTCTAAAAATAGATAATTTCATGTTTGAATGACCTTTGGTAGGAATTTTACAGTGAACCAGTTATTGAGAAAATGATAAAGAAAAGAGCTTAGGCCGTTCTTAAAAATTAGTACCCACACATTTACAGATGTTTCTCAATAAATCATTATCTACTCAAGAATTGATTTTATTTCAGTAGTTCAGCGGTATTTCTTGTTTCATTATTACCAGTCGTTTGACAGGCTCCGGCAGCCTCTTCTCCAGCAGTCCTTTCATTGGCTGTTTGGCCTCCTCTGCGGCCTCCTCCTCTCCCGCTTCAACTGCCTTGCCCTCAGTCCCAGTGAGTCCCTCTTTGTCCGTGGGCCCTGTGACCCCTTCCTCACGAGCATCTCTGAACACGTTCGGGTCAATGAGCAGTAAAATCTTTTGAACATCCTCGCTACCTAAAACCCCCATAGTCAGCAAGGTGCTAATGAGCTTCAGGATTGGGACAAACTGATACTCTACACCTCCTCCAACAGGATCTCGAATGTGGTGCCCACCGCCTTGAACAGCTTCTGTCAGCATTGAAATAGCTTTTTCCTTAAGTGCATCCAGTGGGATCTGCGGACTGTATAGATAATCCCTCTTAGTGCTGATGAAACATGGCGGGGTAAAGTTGAGGCGGGGTTTTAGGGAGGTGCTAAGTCCCACCCCTGGCGGGCTGTGCTTTTTACAGGCGCTGGAAAAGAGACGAATTGAGCGCGTCTCGGCTGTGACTGGAATGATGAACTCATCTTTCATCATGAGTCTGGCCTCCTTGGCTGTTTCTAAGTGGATGCTGATCAGAACATTGTAGAATCCCTCCCGTAGCATGCCAGAGAGGTACTGATTATCTATGGTGTATAAGAGCTGCGACTGATCCAGGTGACTGCAGAGGGCGTGGGCAACGCGGGTGTTTCCCAGCGCGCACAGGGCACAGTAGAGCTTCAACGTGTGATAGTGGAACTTCCTCATGTCCTCCTGCTCTGACAGTTCCATAATGTCGACACACCTTTGAAAGGAAAGGAAGAGACACATACGACCTTTACTAAAATGCGCAATCATTTAACTAGATTTAACATGGTACCAATCTGATTATGATCCCTGAATAGTAAAATCAAAATAGAATTTCATGTCTCTTAAACTTTTTTTTTTTTTCATTTTGTCACATTGAAACAACAAACATGTACATAGTTAAATAGAATTTCAAGTAAAACGTTGTGCAACAGGAAGAAAGGGATAGCTCTAATAATATGAAAAATGTGGGGTACTTCTGGATTCACTACTTTATATCATCCATTCATCGTCTACACCCAATTATCCTTGGGGGGTGGAGTGGGTTAAGGATTGACAATGGTCAAAAATATGTTTCCAGTTTGTGTAAGGGCAACACGGAAAAACAATCACACTCTCATCCCTTGCCGTCTCTGGACTAAGAAGAGAAGATATAATTACTTAGTTAATTATACTGATAATCAAAAATAAACAGTGAGTGAAAAAGAAGAACTTGAATGTAATCTTATCGCTAAACCATAAAACCTCCATATTTTATTTAATTTTTCAGTCATTTTATTAGAGATTTGCTGATGTGTTATTCTGGAATAATCCCTTTAAAATAGCCAGAGTTGATCAGTACTTCTGTATTTGCACTGCCACACTGTTTAACATTTAACACTGAAACTGATTTCAAGCTTTTAAGTCTTTTCCCTTTTTATATCTCGGTGTTACTCAGCATAACCTCAGGGGGAGATTTTTCTGGATTAGGTACAGGATTACCATTTTTTCAAGGCTGTTTTCCTCTTGTGGATGTTCTTTTAGTGCTATATGAAAACAGAAACAGCTTAAGAACCCATCCCAGGTTGATGGCAACTAATTCTTGGCAACAATTAGTTGATTTCTTGTTGTTGGTCCTAGATACGGAGTTACCACAAACCTACTAATGATTATTATTTAATTAAGGTTCTTTGCTATGTCATAACGGTGAAAGGCATAATATTAAGAAAAAATATATTTTTTTTCTATTTATCCCTCAGCTACAGCAAACTAATCGGGTGCACCACCTGTTCTCCTCAGGAATGTGAACTGCCAGCATCTGCAGAGGCTCCACACACTGAACCACCCAGCCGTGCCTCTCGTTCACTCTGGCTGTTTCCACTTTGAGGAAGATGTTGGGCATGCGGCTCCACAGCACTGCATTGATTGTCTGGACATCCAGTCGGGGCGGACACTGAGGCACCGGATTCTTGTGTTCACTCTTAAAGATGGCTGATGACAGTGGCATTGCGTTCTGTGCAGCACAAGCAAATGTTTGTGTTATATATATATATATATATATATATAATCTGAGCACTTGAGCATGTTTCAGTTTACATTATATAAACAGTTACATCTTCTGAAATATTAAGATGAATTGAACTATTTCAAGTGGTAGAACAAGGGTGTATTGGAAAGAAACAAGAATGTACCTTTATCTTAGCCAGCTCAAATTGAAAGAGGTTTGGGCTGGTGGGTCGGACAAACACAGCAGGAAAGAGCTTTGTGTTTGGTTCCACCTGGAGCAGAGAAAAGAGCATTCATATTAAAGTAAAAAAAAAAAAAAAACAACGTAAGTTTTAGTAGGAGCAAGAGGGAAGGACTTACAGGAAGCATTTTGGTGATGCGTCATGAAAAAGTATTACTTAGTGAGCAGGCGTGTGTGTGCGTGTGTGTGAGATCATTACAGTGTTGACTGGAAGGGTGAGTCAGTACCGGGTGAAGTCGCACAGAATTTCAGCAAGGGAAAAATGTAAGAAGATTATACTGCTTGAAAGATTCTTCAAGGTTTAGCTCTCAAAGTACATCCAGAAAAAGCATATTCCAAGTCAGGAGTTCAACAATACAGACGTCAGAGCTCTGCCAGAAAAATATGCAAAGCTATAGAACAACTGATTCTCAAGCTACAATCTGACCTGCAGATAGAGTGGGGAGACTGAAGAAAAGCATATTTCAAATGACTGGTGTGTGCAAATAAAGCTCCTGTTAGGCATTCTAGATTTTAAAAACATCAAAAACCAGTTGGAAATCGTGATATTGTGCTAAAAAGGTAAATTTGATGTGTTTTCCAACACAGGGCATTTTTAACTAAAATAACACTCATAGTTGGAAAATAGGGTTCATTGCCTAACGGTGTAATCTTTTTTTTTTTCATGATCTATTTTTTGGGGTGGCAGTAGGTTGCAAATACATACAAGATCAAATATATACAGTGATATTCAATAAATTAGAATACATGTCGTCATTGAGTCTTTGTCAGATTAAAAGAGTCTTTTGAAAATTGCAACCCTTACACAATCTGCCTCAATATTAATGTAGATTTCCAAAAGCAGACAATAAATAATATGTTTTGAAATATGTTAGCATGAAACAAATTATGCTTCTTGCATTTTAGGTAGTTATTTTGTTATTATTTTTGAAAAATATATCTTCTGTCTGGTTAAAAGTTACTAATTGTGTTGTACTACGAACGCAAGAACGTAACAAAATCAAAATGCTCTAGTGTGTCAGCACCTGGTAGGATGTCGATAACTCCTTTCCATTGACAGTGAAAGTAACCATGCCAGTGGACAGATCTATTAAACAGCCAATGTCCAGATCAACGTTGCTGCGGCTGGAGGCGTGTGTACCACTGGTCATGTCACCACCCCACACCATGTAGCAGTTACTCCTTTTCACACTGTTCATGTATGAGCAGAAATTGACATTTTTAAGTATTTAGCACACATAAGATCTAGTCCGTGAAATCAGGAGAAGGAGGGCCACCTTTCATGAACTCGTCCACGTTCATCACCCAGGGTTACAGTGACAGTTCTGTTCTTGCTGAGGTTGAAATTGTTGCTATAGTAATGGTAGTCGGGGGTAACCCATCCAACCCACACACCGGAAGGGTCCTGACCAGCAAAGATTCTCACCGAGTGGTAGTACTGTAACAAAACAAAGAGTTAGTGAGAAATGTAGGTGGCAAACAAGAGGCACCATTAGAGGAGATTTTTTTAATACCGTAGTGATGCTGCTGTAGTCCACTCGTCTACTTTCCTCACTGTGTCGAACAGATCTCAATGGATATCTAAACAAGACCAATTTAAACAAGTCAATATTAAGATTTATGGCCATTTCAATTTATTACAACAAGTGCAATACATTTACTTTCATAACTGAGAAACAGTGCTTTGCAAAACCCTTAAAGTCTCTTATATTTAGTCACTTAACCAGAACATCTATGCATTTTATTTTGATTTTGGTGATAAATCACCAAAATAAAATAGACATCATGAAAAAGGGTGTTGGGAACATCATTGCATTAAGACTTTAAATCAAATTTCTCAGACAACCAGCACCTGTGTTTAACCTTGAGCAAATCCTCTTCATGTACACCGTTTATGTCAACTATGGTGCTCTGCTTGAAGAAAGAGTGGAACTCCACCGGCATGCTGAGACGACAAAACACCATGTCAGCATTACTGTTCTGGGTGCCAAACGTCTTGTGGGTGACCTTCAGACACGGGGGGCTGTCAATGGTGCCGTCAATTCTGGTTACCTGCAAATGGAAAGAAAAGCTTTCACAACTCACTGGTTTTGTATTTCTAACAACCAAATTTTACTGAAATGCACTTCTGTCTTACTGCAATGTGGTTGTGGTCCTTTGGCACATTGACAAAAGTAGGCAGACGCTTGCTGAACCACATTGTGACCTCCCGGTTCATGTTGACTGCAAATGGTTCGAATCCCTCTTGCAGGCCACATGTGGTGTAGTATTTGAAAGAGCTAGCATCTTTCCCCAGATTCATGCGCCCCACTTGAGCAAGACCGAGACTACACACTGGAATAAAACCTGAAGAGAAAAAAGACGGAAAAAAGAATGAGCCTCTAAGAACATAAGGAAAACACAGACTGAAGAAAAATCAATCCAGCATTTGTAATGTGACTTTTATAACTTTAGGCAAGATTTTGTAACATAAAACTACTTGTTTCTAACATTTTAATTTTCTTTTCTCCCATCAGTGTTCCACATTTCTAGATCTAAAATGAGCATAAATCACTCTGACCACTCCTATTTTTAAATATACTTATCCTCACCATCCTCAGTTTCAAAGTCAGTGAAACAGAGTTCAGAACCCTTGGTTGTAATCAGGATCTCTCCATTAAGGGTAAAAATCATAGACTTGTCCTCCATGTTGATCATACAGCCGACTACATCCCCAGCATGCCAGCAGCGCCCAAATAATCTGCTACCAATGTTCAGACAGTGGCCCTGTGTACAACATATGCATGAAGAAACAAGTTTAAATTTAAAGATCAGAATGATGGAGATTGATTTTAGATTGAAAAACTTACCCTATATCCATCAAAGACGAAAGCAAGTTTATCCGTTCCAAGTTCCACATCAGGTTTGCACCCAGGCCTGGCCCAGCCCACTCTCATGTCTCCTCCAGTGACAGCCTCAAATTCAAAGTACCACTTTCCAGTCTTCACCGCATATGTCCTTTCGACTCTGAAGAAACGGACCTTATCGACGCTGACTCGTTCAACCACTTGACCTTCAATGTCAGCAGGACAAAGGCCATGCCGGATAAAGAATTGGAATGGAAACAATTACACAAAACCTCATTAACTGAAAAAAGTATAGCAATTCGCCTGTGGCTGCAATTAAACTTTAGCATTTTATGCTCCTTTTTCTGTATTATAAAAATAAGAAAGGACATAATCCAATCAGGAGATTACCATGTACCAAGAAATCTGAACAATGGTGCATCTTAATATACAATAGTAAAACTCACCTCCTTCCTGGTCTGACGGCTCTATATTGTATCCATAGCCAATCATGGTGCGGATAGCCTCTCGCAGGCTGTCCCTGTTTGACTTCTTGGTTCGCTCATCCAGCAGCACATAGGGAACCAGACGAGGGTTACGCTTGCTCTTCAAATCCTGTATAGAAATGAGGCCATCAGGAGTTATATACATGCATTTTGATTGAAATCTTTTCACAAACATCAGCATTTGTTTCCTCACCTTTGGACTATCAAGTTGATTCAGTGATGAAAATTGCTGTGATAACTTTGCTGTCAAAGCCATTAATTAAAAATAATTAGACAATTAGTGCTTTGGGGATGTAACTGCTCATCCAGTAGTAGTCTATTTTTCTGTGTCATTTCCGCTGGAATTAATTCCTATGGGGGCCATGGCACAATGATGTATGGATCATTTAAGTACTTTATAAGCAGATCTATGTTCAATGACTAAACATGGTTTATTATAGGTTCAGAACATGAATATCTGTCTATATTATTGCTCAAAAGTTTAAATGGAAACTAGAAAAGCAAGCTCTTGTACTAGATGCACATGTAGACACGCTTATTATCATTATCATTATACAACATTCTTCCATTACTTTCACTGTACAGACATTTTTTTTTCTGTGTAGGGCACACCCATTCATCTATTCCAGATGAATGAGATAAATTAGTATGCAAAACTGCTCCAGTTCAAATTGTGCTAATAAAATAAATTAAAGTCGATAGTGCAATCATAGTGAGTGTGCAAAAAAGGCCACATTACTTATTGACAGAAATTAAAACAAGGCAATGACACCACCATTATTTACAGTCATTAATTAATCTGAATAATGAAATTGCACAAAATTCAAAATCTCAGCAAACCTGCTGAATGCCGTAAGTCCATCCCTGCTTGATGCGGTCTTTGGCCCAAACATTGTGTGCATTCTCTGCTAGTTTGTCCACCAGCAGCTCCTGGCCTGGTGTCAGTTTGATGTCGGACAGGTCCAGAGGGGATGGTTTATAGCTATTGGACATCATGTAGCTGGAAAGAGTGGAAATGATGAGTATTTTTACCTCAGGTAAAGTCTGTAGTATTACAGAAT
Source organism: Girardinus metallicus (assembly GCA_903067095.1). Lineage (NCBI taxonomy): Eukaryota > Metazoa > Chordata > Actinopteri > Cyprinodontiformes > Poeciliidae > Girardinus > Girardinus metallicus. The sequence goes on along the minus strand of CAEGAE010094704.1, from coordinate 7,592 downwards.
AAATCCACATGGAGTTTTTTGCTAATATTTACAGCCTGCTGCATATCTTAGCAGTACAGATTAACAATAATATATATTTTTTTGCTTCAACTGTCTAGAAATGCTTAGCATGATCTTTGTACATGCATCTAAAATGCATGGTTACAACACATCATATGAACAAGTCAAAATTCAAACAACTGTCTGTTTCTAAAGTCATGCAACTTACTTCTTGGGTAATTTTATTTTTTTGAGAGAGTCCTCTGCATTTGGATTCACTTGAACAATACGGCAACCTAGTGCAAGCAGGGTCCTATGAATGTAAAAAAAAAAAATAGAAGTTAGTCTGCAGATTTTACTCATTCATCACCCTAACATCACTGCTGATGAGAATGTATCTCAACACAGATAAAGGAAGTAGTCCTGATTTAATCCGATTGAGAAAAATACTAAATAATCCCTTGAGCAAAAATCCTTATCTACCGCTCCAACCCCTAAGTATAGTGCTTCAGTACCTTTGACTGCAGAAGATCAAAGTGGAAGAACATTACATATATCAATACGATATTTAGGAAGTATATTGGTGAGTATCACCAAAATACTGAGCCAGAGCAAAACTGTCATCATCAAATATATTTGCATTTAGGGTTGCTAGCACTATAAAGTTTCAGTGTGTAATCTCTAAAAGACATTAGCTCACATATCTGCTTAATGTATAAATATGTACTAAATGTGTTGACATATATTTAATAGTTGTTAAACTTTTATGCTTTTTGTCTCATTAAAACTACAAACTTCACAATTTTGTTTAGATTTTTCTGAGAAAAATATAAAGTGGTGCACAATTGTGAATTGGGAGGAAAATTTAAATGGATGTATTTTATATTTTCTTACAGTTGCTGTTGTTGCTGTAAGAGTTGCTGTAGGCGACTTAAAAGTTCTCACAATAGTGAGATTACAGTGAAACATTTTTTGCTTTTTCTTTGAATATGCCTAACATTTTTGTGCCTAGATAGTCTCCATTCAAAACCAAAAAATTGAACAGTAAGAAAAACAATCCACCCATAAACCTAAACATACTTCAGTGTTTCTGTTGACATCTGCAGGTTGTAGTTCTTCTCCGTTTCTGGCAGCTTGGAGAAATCAACAAGGCAAGGATGCTGTCGTTTGTTATCATCTCTTATCTGTAAAAATGAAAACATGTCAGTCTATATGCATTTTCATCATTGTTGCTTATCATTAACACCATCTTAATTTACAACAAATTAAAGGTCTTTGTAAATAAATGCATATGGAAACTACATCCTTGTAAGTCACTGTGAACTAACAAGGGGGCGGGCATGAGGACTATGTTCAGGGTGCAACTGCTTGCAGTGATAAAACAGTTTTCTCTAGTGAACATGTTATGGAAGAGGAACAGGGGAGCATGTTTTCGTCAGGGAGAGAAATAGAGAGGCGTGTGGCTGGAATACTAAGCACTTTAATGCATCACTTAATGCTTGATATTATGTCAAATAATCCCTTTGGCAATGCTGCCCATTGGAGGCAACATGACAATGGTGAGTATTTGGTAGGAAAACATGCAAGATTGTGCATAAATATATAGCAGTGTAATTTATTTATATTTGATCAAAAGTCTGAGCCAGCTCTATTTTAAACAATACGAAAAGTATTGAATTGTTTTCTTCTGATTGTTCATCCTTTCGATAAAAAATATTTTAAGGTAAATTATGCATGACAAGGTATCTGCATGTTATCTAGCTAAATCAGAGAAATATTTTGTGGCGTTTGTTGCTGTCATCTTATTTTTAATATGTATACACTTGCTATTATGTTCACTACTCAGAGGCAAATTAACTATTTTATCATCAAACCTACTATTTACACAAAATTGATGCATTGACATTACAAAGGCATAAATCTAGTGTTGATTTGTTGCCTGGTGACTAAAATGTTATTTAGCCATTGATATTTTGTCGATTGTGTACAAGTAAATCACCAAAATACTGAGCCAGAGCAAAACTGTCCTCATCAATCGAAAATTTTGCAGTGTGACTGATTTTGTCAGTTTTGTTATGTGTGGGTAGTTTAGTCATGTGAATTTAGTCTTGTGGAATTCTCATTCCACAAGGTAATTTTGCACAATTATGTACAATTATGAATTGAGTTTTGCATAAGTTTTGCATGAGTTGTTTGACTGTGTTGTCAAACAACTCAGTGTTGTTTGACAACACTGAGTTGTCAAACAGCTATCTGTTGTTTCTCAACAGATAGCTGTGAAAACTGAAATTATGCTAACCACATCAGTGTTCCATGTGGAAGCTGGCATGGCTGTAAGAATCAAAGTTAGATACTTTCCACATCAGTTTGGCAAATAAAATGAAATCTGAAGAAACCTAAAAGTTGTAAAAAGCTTCTTGCAAATAAATTATATTTTCTTTTGTAGTTCTCAGTTAAGGTACTTCCTCAATGTAGAAATCACAAAGGCTTGTCTTTACTTAGTCATACATTAGTTCTACTAATATAAGACGCTAAAGAAAATTTTAAAGCTCACCTCTATTATGTTTTGTTTTTGTTCTGAAAAAATACTGACATCCTGATTAACTGCACAGTTGTATAACACACACAATCTAATGTGAAAATTAAAGAACTAAAATAATGCAAGTGATTAAATTTTGTTATATTGAACAAACTAACTCTTCAGTTTTTATGCAAAGGTAACCATGGTCAGCTCCAGTGTTTAAAGTTGTGCAAATACTTGTATCTAACTGTGGCAGAAAAATGATGTTAGGTGGCATAAAATTAGTTTTCCACTTTGACAATGTAAAAACAGGTTGGCTTATTAACTATTTTGAATTTTGAAACCATCAATCCTGTGTTTGTATTTAAATAATTGTCTGAATGCTATCACAGGTTTGGTGGGGTTTTTTTCTTTACAAAAAAAGAAGTTATTGAAGCAAACCCAGACTTCATTTTTGGATTGTCAAACTGGTCAAACATTCTGTTTTTTTGTGAGTGAAACAGTAATTCATGACTTTTACCAAAACACACAAATCAAAGCACCAACTTTACAATCTACAAACAAACTAGAATGAAGCGTCTAAATGAGGGATATGAAAAGCAATGGACATTAAAAAAATGAGTGATCTTTTTCCACTTACCCTCTTTTAGAAGTGAACAGCAAATTATAGAAGAGAAAGCAAGATGATGTACAGGCATTTGTGATGTTATTGATTCTTAAGACTAATGTTGTTCCACTTTTTTTGTATTAAGAAAATATGCAGTACGGATGTTAATTTCTTGGCAAATGTGGCAAAATGTATGGAGCATGCTTTTAATTTTTCTGTCAATGTGATGAACTTAAGAAAATATTATGGCAGTACTTTCTTACCTTGCCATAAGTCCATCCCAATTCAATCTTATTCATACCCCACAGTTCATGTATGTTTTCAGCCAGCTTGTCTCTAACTTTCTCCAAGTGAGGCGGCATGACAACCTGAGGCAGAGACATTACTTTTGAACTGTTCCTGCTGCATAGTAAGTTTTCAAACAGATCCTGTGAGCTTACCTGGCTGGTCTCTACAGGAGTGGGAATGAAGGAGGCCTGAGAGGTGAATTGGGTGGTCCCAAGCAGATCCCGGACTCCCTCCATATCTCTTTTGTACTCTTTCACCGGCTCCACCTTCATCTTCTCTTTTGGCAACAAAGCCTCATAACATGGAGCATAACTTGACGGTGGCAGGAACTTAAAGTCACCATGTCTGCCACCCAACAGGAAGCGAACCCTTAAAGGAAATGAAAAAACAACAAAAACAAACATTTTTGCATTTTGCAATAATACTTTTTTAAGTGAAAAAAGTATTATTTAAAAGTATTACCAGTTGCACACTTTATTAAGTGAATACTTTTAATAAAAAGTATTAAAAGACTAAAAAAAATAAAAAGACACAATCAAGACCCCTGACCCACCTCCTACACACACAAAAGATAACGTCTTTCATACCCCCTCAACCAGAGGCAGTCTGAACTCTGAAAGACAGTGAAGAGCTCCTCAGTGGGCAGCCAAAAATAGCTTCTGGAGTACTAGAGATGGCACAACCAACTCTCACTCTGACTACAGTCCTCAATTATTGAGCACAAAGTTGTGACTTTCACTTCACCACATATTTAAATCCATGAAGTCACACGTTCACTGGGTCAGTTCCAAGCACAGGCTTGTAGGTGTGTTACCCATCTGGTGCTGTTCACACTAGCATTGTACATATGAAATAACTTTCCAACCAAGCCACACTAGTTGCAACAACTGTGACTCTGCTGAGATGTTAAGGAAGTCCAGGTTGCTTTAATAGTGGCCTTAAGCTAATTTGCATTGTCATGTCTGGTGTCTCTGATCTTCCCCTGAATAATGCGCCATAAAGTCCTCCATAACATGGTATGGCTCCCCAAATCAGACCCCAAGCAGCTGGGATTCTGCTTCTTTCTACTTTTTCGGAAAACTTCCATATTCGAAGGGAACACAAAATGTATTTTAATTTTAAAAGAGGACAATTCAGTTCTATTAATATGTTTGGATACAACACTGTGTGAATAACCATGTTCTTTACAATGGGCTATTATGGCTTATCCTACTAGTTTAAATTGACACTGAGAGTCTGCACATAAAATATCAACAGTTTTCCTCATAAATGGTCACAAAATAAACCTTGTGTAAAAGTTTAGTTTTTTTATGTTTTTTCCTGTGAAAATAAATTTTGGATTTTCATTCACTGTAAGTTATAGTCATCTAAAATCAACAGAAAAAGCATTTGAAATCTATCACTATATAATATAATTCTATGCAATATGTAAGTTTTACCTTCTGAATTGAATTCCTGAAATAATTAACTTTTTAATGGTATTCTACTTTACTGAGATGTACCTATACATTAAGAAAAACAGTAAAAAATCAATGTCTGAACAACAATAAAACAAATTTAATTGGATTGTTTGTGGCTTCAAAAACTCAGCTAGGTGCCAGTGATTGTGTAACATGTCTTACACCTTGTAGAAGGTGCTGATACGGATTATTCTATCAAACACAGGTGTTACCACAATACCTATTTCATGCCTTTATTTCATTTATTTCACAGTTTTTACCTATGGAGCTGTCAAAACAACATAACAGCAATCTTTTGGGTAAAATTGCACATTTTGCAGGTAAAACACTAAGATCTGTTTCAAAAAGCATAGATTCATCCAACTCAGAGCGGAAAGGAAATAAACACTCACTTGACCCCTGCAGAGAAGCTGACGACGGGGAAAAAGAGTCCGTCTGTGTTAAAATTTTCAAACATGCCCTGGACCGGCTGTCCGTTTATCCTGAAGGAGATGCTGGGAGCTCCCAGGTCCAGACAACAGCTCACCACATCTTCCGAAGTCAGGATATGCTGGTTCAGAGACGCAACAGCCCGCGGGATACGGCCTATTTGGGAGGCAAACACACGGGTGTGTGAACGTGGACCTGGTGAGCCATGCTGGCACAGACCAGATCTTTCCAACAGACAGGATGGAGCACATTTACACGCCTCGACACACAGTCTGGGCAAGGAAATCACTCCTGCAGAGTACTGACTGTCTGGATGTAACCTGGCTGACTCCCAGGAATACCATTCATTTTTGACTTGTTAGGTTATTACTGTAACTACCAAACACACACTTTCACAAATTTTCTTCCACTCACTCACCTGACCAAAGATGGAGCCCATCAAAGCCAAATGAGTAGAGGTCGTCACCAACTCCGTTGCCCCCCCAGCCCTCCCCTCCTCCAGGATAGGGTGCGTAACCTTTGGTGTTGGCCCAGCCCACTCTCAGGTGAGAGGGCTCACTGGTCACAAAGTGGTCCACCTGATCAATCATCAGTTCATAGTACCACTTCTTGTACTGAGCAGAGCCCTCACTGACCCCCAAGAAGATGTTTGGTCTCATGCTGGAAATGAAGTAAAACAAGAAATCATTAATGTGCATCAGACCATAAAAGATGTTGTCAGGACTGCACTGTAAATATGGAAATTTACCCTCAAGTAAAGTGCATATTGTGCAAAGAATAAGGGTAAATGACAACAGTATTACTACAAGTATCTTTATTAAAAATGCAAATGCGATGTTTGTTTCTCAAAGTTAAGATTAAATGTGTTACGTTTTAAAAATATATTACTACTATTCAACCCTGATCCATGATCCCGTTAGATTATTTTCTATTATGATTCTATAACTCTTTGACAGTGTGTCCCATTAACCTGTTTGTCTTTCAGTCAAATACAGACCTAAAACTATTTTTATTGACATAACAGACTCATCAGATGTTTCACTAGGTAAAACCTGGTTGTTTGAGAGTGGAAGTCTTTTTATCTTTACAACTGCTATCATTGTCCAAAATATTCCTTAGAGCTCCCATGTTGTCTATATCAAATTCTAACATCCAATTGACATAGCTGAAATCAAGACCTTTCCTGACTGGCGCAAGGTGGTCTTCTATTCCCTTTTCTTAACCATTCCCTGTAAATCCAGGAGATGGTTGTGTGAAAAATCCCAATTCTCCATCAGAACTCATATGGATACCTAAATGAATTTAGTTGCAGCCATGAGATTGGTTAATTCTCAATTTGAGTTAAAAACTAATGAGTAGGAGTTCCTAATAAAGATTGGTGAGTGCATGTTACTAGACACAAATTTAAAATAAATTTCACTGCAATTAAAACTCAACTAAACTTTGCAGCAAAGACTGAAGAGAACAAAGAAGTAACAAAAAAAAGGGAGAAGAACAAACAAAAAGAGGAAGAAGCACAGCTGACTCGAAATTAGGGATAGATAGACAAAGATAAAATGTTAGAACATCTGTCAGCTTACAGTGACTGTGTGCAGGCAAAGCCCTGCAGGCGAAAGAAAAGATGATATCTCCAACAACAAAAAAACCTGGGTAGCAGTAGGTATATAAAACAACATAGAAGAAAAAGAAGGGCCGACTAGATATTTTGGAGACTATGTAATTAAGCTTCCCTGAGAAACAAGCACACATATCCGATCTTTAGCCAGAAGGTTTACAAACGGCTTTGTCTCCTTGTAGCCTGGTGGGGACAATATGCTGGTACATTTTTTTTTTTTATTTTTTTTTTTTAGCAAAAACAACTTTTAGACACAGTTTGTTGACATGTCATGATACTGTAAAGTTATGAGGATTTTGTTTGAGAACTTTTCTGCCTGGATTTCTATGTTCTGGGCTGCGATTTCAGAGAAAAACAACAAGGACTGTAAGAAATCAGTTAGAAAGCCTCAAATTATCTAAAAATTACCTTAATTGCATACAGTAATTTGACAGCGTCACAAGCTAGTCTAGGAACAGATCAACTACATATTTAGAATGGCTTAACAGTGTCAGAAATGCATATTCCCTTACTTTACATTGCACATAATAAAATTGAGCAGCTTTATGCAAACTGTAAACTACATCTGCATGTGTTTAAATAGGTGTGTGGGTCCAGTTATAGTATAGTCTTGTGATCGGAAGGTTGTAGGTTCAATTCCAGCTTCCTCCTGCCCCATGTCGATGTGCCCTTGGGCAAGGCACTTAACCCCAA
>CAEGAE010094698.1:0-59154 GCA_903067095.1 Girardinus metallicus | reverse complement strand
CCTGAAGGCTCTGGAGGAGATCTGTATGGAGGAGTGGGCCAAAATCCCTGCTGCAGTGTGTGCAAACCTGGTCAAGAACTACAGGAAACGTCTGATCTCTGTAATTGCAAACAAAGGTTTCTGTACCAAATATTAAGTTTCATTGTTCTGGTGTATCAAATACTTATTTCACACAATAAAATTGAAATTAATTATTTAAAGATCCTACATTGTATTTTTCTGGATTTTTGTTTTAGATTCCATCACTCACAGTTGAAGAGTACCTATGATAAAAATTAGAGTCTTCTACAAGCTTTGCAAGTGGGAAAACCTGAAAAATTAACAGTGTATCAAATACTTGTTCTCCCCACTGTAGCTTGCCGTCATCAGTGTGTGTATGTGTGCATGAATGGAAATGGCTGATTTCATATAAATCCTAATAAAGTCTGATATCATTTTATTTCATATGTTTGGGGGGGATGGTAAAACTACATAAAAATCATAGTTATGAAATACTGACGACACTGGTAATCAATTATGTACAATCCTAATAAAATTCAATGAAAGCTGCAGTTGTAACATGACAAATTAATAGGTTCAAACAGCATTGATGCTTTTACAAACCACTGCACGACTCATTACTGCTGTCAGCAACACCAGCAGCAACAACGCGCAGACATTCCAGAGTTATTCAGATCAAAAGAAAGGAAACATTCAATCACGCTGCATGGGATATTTACTGTTTACAGGTAAAGCCAGAATACCTCTCACACCGGCATGAATGAACTATTGAACTTTTAGCCACCTGAACCAACTCTGACAAGATCTCCCATCTTTACACATAAGACTATTATTACCTCACCACCAAAACACACAGCATGTGCCACAGGGAAAAGGGAAATGAAACTCATGTGGCATTATGAATTACTAAACTAGTGCAACATGCTGCCAGAACCCAAAGGAACCGAGAGAAACTCTGCTGTCATCCAGGCATCAAACCATCTGCTGCAGAGCTCTAGGACAGGGGCAGGCTGAGGAATTTATCAGAATTATAGGTGGACTGTTAACCTTCACACAAACACAAAATTTTACCAAGTTAAATATCTTAGTACACTTGAAATGAGACTAAACTTATACATAACTTTCCAGCAATATATAGGAGCTTGTTTGAAGTCCATAATTCTGGAACATAGAATATAAAGTATTACATCCACTGCCAGATAATTTCACTTTTAACATTGGAAAATCTCCCAGTGGAACTAGAACTTTGTTTTTTTTTATCAATATTAAGGAATCACTGACTTAAAACAAGCTCTTGAAGGCTGCTGTGATAGCATTTTGTCTTATTTCAAATGTACTAAGGTATTTGCACTAGAAACTAGACCTGGATTACGTCGTAAGAGTTTGTGTTTTGCAGTCCGTCTGCTGTTAAATCAAATGCTATGAATGATGATGATGGATTTCAGCAGGTGTTGTTTTTTCAGGACTACACAAACAGTTGGTACTGTCCTGCATCTCACTGGATCCGAGATAAGGGTGTGCTTATCATTATATACAGTGTTATTATTGTAAACACACCCAATTCCATGCTTGAAGGTGCATGTCTTCAGTCAGGCGTTTGAGATGGGAAGAGGTTTAGCCTGTAGGCCCTTCTGTCATCAAAGCTCTTCAAGCAGAAGTCACTATTGTCAGAAACTATGTTTCGACACTCCTTCAGCTGCTCTTCCTCAGTCATGTTCAGATGTCTGTAATTTGAACCCAGATATGAACCTGACAACGACGTCTAAGTAAGCTGTTGCAAGCAGGAAGTGATCCAACAAATCTGACCTTGTGGCCTCTTTGCTAAGTTCCTTCAGTATGTTTGGCTGCTTTAGAAGAAAAAATAAGGTTGAGTCACAAGGTCACTCACATTAACTTGTAATTGTAACAATCATCATTGTTCCTAGAAGAGCTCAAAACACGAGTTCACACATGTTGCATCAGGTTTTAAGCACTGAGATGCAGCGATGTCTCCTCTGTGGCCTGGTTAGTGTGAGGAAACCGAGACCCTGCAGGGCAGGAGATGAGTCAAAATATCAGGAGGGGAACATGAGCTTCATTTTGTCTCTAAATCAGAGGCTGCAAACGATTTTACAGCCTGCTATAAATCACACAGAGCGTCATGGCTGAGGATTTGTTCTAACATGTATTTAGACTGGAACTTTACCACTGTGGTGTTGAAGAGTGTTTTCATTAAATATGTGTGACCATGCCCTGCCCTGGACTGGCCACCTGTCCAGGGTGAACCCGCCTCTCACCTGAAACGTCTCGCTGGAGATAAGCACCACCCTGACCCCACTAGGGACCAGGGTGTACAGAAAATGGATGGATGTGTGACCATGACATAATTTCATTTCCATTAGTCCAACATCATGTGAGTTCCGAGTCACACTGCTCGTCCTTTTTCTCATGAACTTTTAGGATTTTCTTCTTGTCTCATATTTCTTTGGCATCTGTTCAAAGCATTTTACTCTGACTGTGCTGCACAGAGGTTTCACTTTGACTTCTGAGCAGAACACAGAGAAAAGCATTCGCCTTTTAAACGTGTTCATGGAGGAGTCGGTTCCAAACACTCATCACTGCTGAAGCACATTAGAACCACAAGCCACAGCAAGAGAACTGAAACTGGAGTAAAACAGAAGCTCATTTGATTGACCTTAGCCCTTGCTCTAGTAACTTTAGGAGAAGTATAAGTCAAGTAGAGGTAATAAATTGCAACAACAAACTAATCTAATGTCTGGTCCTGGTCCTGAACCTGGAAGCTGATCTCAGGCAAGTAGAAAGCAAAGATTGGGAGGGACTTTGAGGCCAGGAAACAATATTTTCTGAGTCATTAACTTTAAGGGCCATATTAATGTTCAACTAAGGTTTCAACTATGTAATCTAAGAGTATCAAACAGCTATTGAGCAAGGCCCTGGAGTCTGGAATGCTAACAGGCAAATACAACCATTAAGCTCATCTGCTCCCAGTGCCAAAGCGATACAGGCTGTTAAGTCAGAACATTATGAACATCTGTTTGGATTTTTACAACAGAAACACTTCCAGCTCAATTCAAAGTTCACTTATAAAGTACCAACAGCCTCAGCTGACCAACGCACTTCACAGTAGTTACAGATAGAAGCGGGTATAAAATAAGTCACTTCTCTTCCACATCAAAAGAAGTCAGCTAACATGTCTCAGGCGTCTTTTCCGGCATAAAGTAACAATAACAATAATAGTTAAAAGGCAACCAAGGAATACTCCATTTTACAGCAGTTTGTCAATACTAGGATCAATAAAGTATAAAAATCTTATATACATCAAATATGACTTAAAGGAAATTTGACTTTGATATTTAATGCCTTGCAATTGGGTCTCTGTCTCTTAAAACTCTTCACTCTTTCTGAAATGCCGCCTTCAGGAAGTCATCACAACAGGTCTCTTCTATTAAGTCTTCAGCAACATTTTTACCAGCGATGCCTAGTTCTGCCAGGTGTTTGCTATTTGCTGCTGGCTAGTCTGAAGGATATAGAGGGGGGGAGTCATGAGGGAGAGCTGCTCTGTGAGGTGGAAGCTTGGAAACTTGGAAACTGCAACCTCGCTCCGCCTCAGAGGCGGAGCGAGGTCCACCCCAGCCTTTTGCACAGATGAATGGTTTCTACAGGAGATTAAAGGATTTCTCAAACACTCCTGTTATGTTTTTGATGAGGGAATAACATTATAACACGACATAAAACTCAAAGATTTTACATAATACTGCCCCTTCAGACTGACCAAAGGATTGAAAGCTGTTCCACAGTTTGTTTCAGGCAAAACATGCAGCTTAAGTGTCTTTTGTCAAATTATTTTGACATTATAATTCGAATGTTCTAATTTTTAGCCATATTCTAACTTCTTGCTTTATAGACATTGTCTGGTTTGTTTCCATGTTGGCTTTAGGTTTTCTGACTAGCTTTTACGTTTTCTCACAGAAACTCCAGCATCATGTAAGAAAAGGTCTCCTCTGAAAACTGATGGAGTGATTTAGCTGGATAAAGTTCTGACCCCGTCTTGTTTAAATGGCACTAGCATAGATGTTTACTTTACTACATGACAATAATCATTAAGGCAACCCACTAAAGGAGCACTTGGTGGTTTGAGGAAAACCAACTGAATGTGTTGTACTGCTCAAGTTGATTCTCTAGAAAGTCAGTGATTCAAGGACTGCTGGACAGTAGGGACACTCATCCAGCTTAATGAGATCAGAGAGTTCAGTAGAAATGATTGAAATTAAACTTGTGGTGTATCACATGTCTGGAATCCTTCCCAAAGTTAATGAATATATTTTGCAAAACATGCAGAAAGTTGCTAAGGAGTGGCCAGTGGAGTCCCGGAAGGGAGGTCAACTTTGAAACCAAGTTGACCTGTTTTATCAACAGAATGCTGTTAGGTTGTCAAGTATGACTAATTCAAGCAACTATTTAAGAGCGGTCTATTCATAGTGATGTGAGTGTGATCGTTCTCTCCCAGTTATAAGTCGCTTGGAGTCATAATTGTGCTCAAAATCACCGTTGGAGTGACGTTATGCAGGAAACAATGATGTAAACATAAACTTCCTGAATTCATATTTCACATTTAAAAGTTTTATCCAAGAGTTGCTAGTGCTGCCTGATGCCCTGGTCGATGTATTAGGCAGTACCAGCAGATGCTGATGGGGTTTGTCTGGGTTGCATTGTGAGTTTCTGTTACTGTCTTTGGTGTAGAATCAGAACCTTGGTAGTATGTTCCTCTCTATAGCACAAGTTGCATGATTCAGTCATGTAAAAACAATGCAACCCCTCTAAATATTAATCAGAGCTGCTGATGCTGTTTCATGATTTTATGAGCTTTATTCCAGTTTGGCTTTTCTACCAAATGTTCAGTTCTATCTCTTACTTGAACCCTTTAATGGCTGCTGTGTAGCCACATGCTGACAGGCTGCACATCCAGTTTCTGGCTGGATGTGCAGAGTCACCGTTTGGGTGACTCTGACCTCAAAAATGACTGGACTATAATTTAAAGAGTCTACACACCAAGGAAACAACCCAATATGAATATAGTACCACTTCTTATAAGAAAATTGGTCAATTATCCAGACAGAATCAAGCCAGAAGTTTGTTGATGGCCACAAGAAGTGCTGAGACAGATTTAGTGAATATATTTCAGACAGTGTAAATGCAAGTGAGAAAAAAGGAGACTATTTCAAATAAATTATGTATTTTATTAAATTATTTTTGCTCATTCAGATAGTAAGAGGCAAATCAACACGAACAAAATAAAGGTACATCAGTAGCACATTTATTAAAAAGCAAAATCAAGTGAGGCTCGAAGGACAAGGTGGTTACATTCCTATGTCTCGACGTCTGGAGCGAAGACGGCCTTCCGCTTATTTCACTACAACTCATAACACCGGCAGTTAGGAGGTGAGAAAGGTTCATGCATACACAGACTGGACGTGAGGTTTGGTGCAAAGAAGTTTAAATCTCACATTGTTTATTCACTCACTCACACTTCCAACAGGACAGGCAACTACAGCAGTTTGCGGCACATGCAGCACTAAGACTGAGGACACTTTAAGGTTCGAGTCAAACAGGCCTGAAGGTGTTCAAAGGAAACACTAAGAGGACAAAGCACCTGAAGAAGCACTGGTATGATGAAGGGAAGGGGCACTTGCATGCTGGCTGTGGCTTGAAGAGCACATTCTGTGAGCAGCTGCCCTCCGTCACTGTAAGGCAGTTTGTTATTTGCTGAACAGGGGTGCAGACTGTTCCTCAGGCGGGAATCTGCAGCGTGTTGGAACGGTATGAAGCGAGCGGTATTGCTAAGACTTTCATCTTTATCAGCAGTTAAGGCAAATCTTCTTCTCAACAGTCAGTAGTGGAAAAAAACCCAGGAGGACCATTATCTGCCTTTTTCCACTGCACATTAATGCTTCAGTGGAAAGTTTGAGTTTGTTATGGATGGAAAAAAAAAAAAAGTTAAAAAGTAAACGTTGTTCTCGTTTTAGTGTTTTCTGGAAAATTGAAATCAGTCATGTTTCTCCTGTAAAGCAATCTATGGTAGTTTAGGAAACCTAGACGTCAACCAGGGGTGATTTTATCACACCCGGGATTCACTGCGTTTATTTTTAAACCCGAATGAACTGACATGAAACTGCATGCCTGACGTCCAGGACTGTTTCATGTAAAGATGAACGGCTTTAGGTGAAACCTACTAATGCAGAACAAACGTATTAGAAAAAGCAGAAATATGCAGTTGGGTGAACAAGTGTTTGCCCCCTCCCTGATTTCCAAGCCTTTTGTTTTTCACACTTCAGTGTTTTAGAGCATCAAACCAATTTAAATATCCAAGACAACAAAAGTAAGCACAAAATGCAGTTTTTAAACAAAGGTGTTTATTATAATGTGAAGAAAAAAAATAAATAAATAATCAAAACTAGCATGGCCCTGTGGGAAAAAGCAATTACCTCCTAAACCTAATAACTGGTTGGGAAACCATCAGCAGCAACAACTGCAATCAAGTATTTGCGGTAACTTGGTCAGTTTATTTTTCTACTGCCATCCAGAGGTGAACTTGCCAGGAAACCTGCATCAGAGCATTTTAGCTGCAGTTATGTTGGTTGTAATTGTTTAGTTGCTATTGTTTTACAACGTAGCAGTTCCACAGGTTCAATGGTTCACCGCGGTCACTCAGTTTGAATCTAAAGCATTCCAGACTGCAGCTGTAACGTTGAGCTTTCAAATGAGCATTTCCCCGCTCGCTCCTCCTCTCCGGGCGTCATGCTATGCTCGGTGGTAGGAGACCAGGAGCCCTAACTGAGGTAATGGTCACACGGTGATGGGAGTCAGCGCTGCTCCCTCTCTATTCATTTCTATGGAGTTTGCGGGGTGAGGCGACGGTCACTTGCCCTCATCCAGCCGAGCGAACGGCGTAATTTCTAGCTTGTACACGCAGCCGAGCAAGGCCACACAAGAAAGTTGAAAACTGATCAACTTTTTTAGCTGTTTTTGCTATTGTGTCCTGTGTATTGCGTTCAGCCCAAGAGGAGAAAACAGACACTTTTATCTCCCTGTGTGCTTAGCTGCTACCAAGGAAACGAGAGGAGAAGAGTAACAACACACCGGAGTGAAGACTTCTGTCATGTAGTCTCTTTGGTAGAAAAAGACAGAGACAGGACGAAAACAAACAAGAGATTATTATCACCCTCATTTTATTATGGAGCTCATTTTAATCTATCATGCAATTAATTGATTTGTTTATCACCACAGGCGTACTTATGATAATAAACATCCTCATTTAAAAATGGCATTTTGTGTTTACATGTGTTACCTGACTATTTAAAGTGGTTTGATGTTCTGAATGTGACAAACTGGCAAGAAAAAAAAAAAGGAAATCATGAAGAGTTGAAACACTTTTCACACCACTCTATATTTTTGGGAGGTTTTTCCCAGGTCGTGGGAAGGTCGGTAAAAACATGAAGAAACACTCAGAAAAACAAATAAGTTACCATCGGAAATCCTCTGATTAAACATCTGACATGCACTTCAATAAATAGAAGAATATCAATGACAACATTGTTATGACATCACCAAAACTGGTTCTACGCGGAATGTGACTGATCCCAGCCAGGGAGTTCCCTGCTCTCGCTGTAACAGTGCCACTATGTTCAGACCTTCTGTTCTTGTTCTGAGGAGTGTGTGCAGCAGATTGCAGTGGAGTGTTTACTGAAGCTTACTCGTTAGTGCAAGTGTGACTTCCTTTGAAGTGAAAGCTTCAGTTGTGCCCGTTCACACTCATGCACATGCATGCACTCTAACTCAGTAGCTCCAGGTATGTGACAGGCACTTTTCCTTTCTGATTTCCTTTCTCTCCAATCAGCCAGTCGGAGTCCATTCCTGGCACTGTGTAAACTGTAATCAGCTGAAACACAGAACACAGGGAGCATTTTAGGACAGGCATACAGAGCGGGCAGCTAAGAGCCCAGACGGATGAGGACGTCAGCTGCCAATCAACCGAAGGTAGAACAGATGAGAAGCAGCTGAAGTTTCACAGTAGGGTGATGAAACAACTTCTTATCTCTGATGAAATAAAAAGGATGCACACGTTCACACTTTGTTTTCATTCCCTTCATTGTCCCTGACGGCTCATGCTGATCTTGGTGATTTTATACTCGCTGTTCTCTCTCCCTCAGCTGTGCAGGAGTATGGAAACAATGAACTCTTCCCAATTAAATTCCTCACCAATGTGTTTGCAGGACATGCTGCGGCACATTTCGTATCGGTCACTGACGGTGAACCACGCCGTGAGGAATGCAGCCCTTTGGAATGGTGGCTCAGTTCCCATTAAATGACATGTGGAATACCAACTGTGGACCACAGTATTCTACTGGACAGGCGTCAGCATTTTACTGGAGTTACCGGAAACATACTCTCACTGCTGAGATCTGATCTGTCCATGACATCTGAGAATGTTGGTAACTATGTTGACTTGTTGAACCTAGAGGCCTGTCTATCAGCAATTAGGGGCTGGTTATCAAATCATTTCCAGCTTCTTAACACTGACAGGACAGACTTCATGGTAATCGGACCTTAGAAGCAGCAACACTCTTCTCTAAACCTTAAAGATTGACCACTACGTTATCAAATGCAGCGACAAGATAAAGAGCTTGGCGGAGTGGTTTGGCAGTCCAGCTAAGGCTGCCTTTAATCTTCAGAGCATTGAAAAAGTTAGACAAATTTTATTCTTTTAAAATACAGAGATTCTTGTTCCATGCATTTGTGTCCTTACGCATTTATTATTGCAATGTCCTTTTTCTCTACCAAAGAGAAGTTTTTGAGGTTTGATGGTTCTGAATGCGGCTTCTCGTGTTTTAACCAGCCATTGGTCTTAAGAGACAGGGTCCTTTAGAAGCCATGTGTAATGGATAATGTGCTATTTAAAGTAAATTGTCTAAATTATTCAAATTTGTTGACTATTTATTGTAAATTATTTTAAATGAATTTTCTAGATGTTACAGATTGTTTGTGGATGTTTGTCTGTTTGATTGCCACTGTTGATGGTTTGTTTAGTTTAATTGTATTTGCATTTTGTAATGTTTGGGGTTCCTTTGTACGTACCTCACGGGCTGCCGAAGGTAATGTGGGCAGGCCCTATAAAGCTGGGAGAATCATTGTACCAATGACCAACTTGACAGCTGTCAAAGATGTTTGGGACAAATCACTGCTTAGCGTTCCCTGGTGAAAGCAGCGAGGTACGTTTTATTTTGTTGTTTGTGTTGCAAGTTTATGTCTTGTATTCTAATGTTTGTATGTTTTAGTTTTCACGGTGATTGAGATGACTCAAGTGACTGAGGTGGGTGTGGTGACCGATGGTCCGCATCAAGAAAAATAAAGAAACCTTGAAAATCACCCGTCGAGACTGCGCAAAATTACTTCAAGTGCTGGGGAGCTGCTACACCATGACTTTTCTACTCTGTGCGAGGTCTGGTGGGATCACACTGTCCCCATGTGCACTTTTACAAGGTTTCTTTTATGGCTTTTGAAACTAGCACTCTGACAAGACAAGACAACACTCCTCCCAGACTCCAGCTGTCATTTTCAGCATTCATTTCTATGGAGTTTGCGCGGTGAAGTGACGGTCACTTGCCCTCACCCAGAAGAGCGAACAGCGTAATTCGTGCATGTGAAATTTGATGTTCGTACACGCAGACGTGCACATGCGGCCTAGCGACACTATGTAAGAAAGTTGAAAATTGTTCAATTTGTCGCCATTTTCGCCGTCGTGTCCTGTGCATTGGGTTCAGCCAGAGAGGAGGAAAACTGACGTTTTTATCTCCCTCTGTGTTTAGCTGTTACCAAGGAAACGAGAGGGGAAGAGTAAGAAAGCACCGGAGAGAAGCTTTTAGGCATCCAGTCTCTCTGGTAGAAAAAGAGAGAGACAAGATGTCAACAAACAAGCGATTATTATCGCCCTCATTTTAATATCAAGCTCATTTAATTTATCATGCGATTAATTGATTTATTGTTTTTTTGCGACAGGCCTACCTGGGACTGTAAAACAAGCCCTGATCATCACAATGGTTTATATAAATACTTACTGCACTACCTTTAATTTCTCATTTTGGTTGTTGTATTTGACCTTGTGGGAATCTGCATGCTTCCATTGCCGTTAATCGTGCTGCTGGTAGACAGGAATTTCCCCACTGATCAACAACAAAGGGATATTTCTACTCTATTCTCCTCTCTAAAGTGTTGTAGCTCCTGTGCTCAGCCAAGGTCCTCAACCGGTTCTGTAGAAGAACCAGTTTGCTTTCCATTATCGTCTCATCCGGGTAATGTTTGATCCTCCTGTGTTATCGTGTTAAGGATCTAAGAGTACAGAGATAGCTTAACTGCACAACTCCAACGACGACAACTGGCAACAATCATGTCACAAACAGCTCATGAACCTGAATGAAAACCTAGAGACCATGACTAAGTCCAACAGGAGCGTTCATGTTCATAAATATCATCTTCAAACTGCATCTAGTGGTGCTTGGAACACAATCAGCCATGGTCTCCAGGTTTTTATTTTGGATCATGAGTTTTTTGTGACATTTGATAGATGCCTGGTTTTTAGGGGCTTTCCACGAACACATGTCCTCCTTAGTTTTATGAATTTGGTTCCAGATCAGAATCAGTAGATCCTAGGCTTACTCAGAACATTGTAGCGCTCTATTGTTGTGTCACATTTGTTTTCTTTAGGTCTATAAAGAGTTTGAGTCTCATTTGCTTCCTTTCACTATTTCAGCCACCCTGTAATTCCTTCGTCCCAAATCGCCCTACTGTCAAATACCAAAGAAAGAATACCAATCTGCTATCAGCTTTGAAAGTGGACTATTGTGCTTCAATCTAAACAAAGTAGTTTTCATAGCGCTGTTTAACTAAAGTCTCCATATCTGTGCATGTGTTCATAAATGAATACTCATCCCCAAGGGGAAATTGCTTATTAGTTGACAAACTACTCCATCCAAGGTGTTATACAAGAAGTCATTTCTATAAAAGTCAAGCAAGGAAACAACTATCAAGTAAATACAGCTGATTTCTGTTCAATGTTACAATCTTTTAAATCAAGCATATTTTGTTATCAAAGATAACTTGAGTAAATCCAAACCATGTTCTCTTTTTATTAACTATGAGGCCCTGTTTAAATGAAAGTGACTTGCTACTTGACAGCAATAACTAGCAATGAGTTCAAAGGAACTCATTGCTAGGAAAATAGCGTTTCGCACACCATAATGATGTGTCACAACAAAACTGATCAATATTTTCAAGTTTTAATTTCACTGAACTAATTAACAAACCAAAGGAAACTGTTCTGGTTACTATGGGGGGAGTCTGCAAGTCCCTTGATCTGAAGCTGTATTAAAATGCTGTACATTTCAAAGAAATGTAGAAATCTTGCAGTCATTCTACTCCATGGTTCTGTTTTTTTGTCATATTGAGCTGCTTTGAAAATAACAGTTCTAACTATAACATACTTTTCCGTCAAAAGTAAGTAGTAATCTTTGACCTTTGAGATCTAAAGGGCATTATAAATAAAATCTATTTATCACTATTATTATTATCAAAGATCACTTGCAGCAGGTTGATGAGGTGAAATCCTCACCTCATCAGCCAGAAGGGAGAGCTCACTCGAATCAGCAGCATCATAGTCATACAGAACTTTGGCCTTGCGGGTTCCTGTAGCTGGTGCCTGGACTTCCTCAATCTTCAGCGTCTCCGTCTCCACTGGGCTCTCTGTGCCTTCTGATGCACCGGCTGCAGCAGCCACGGAGTGAGTGGCGTTCAGTGTGAAGGCATTGGGAAGCCTGAAGGACAGGATGCACACACGATGGTCAAATATGAGGTACGGTATGCATGTACCTCAAATATGAAAAACCAAACCAATCATAGAGAACTCAACACACACAGCAGTGAAATGATGAATCATAGAAACATGAGGAAATCATGTACTGCTGAAAGCAATACTTAGATACTTTATGGATAGCACAACAGACACGCATCTCTAACCAATAAATTGGAATTAATCAAAAGTACCTTTTGAAAAAAACTTTACTTTTCATTAAGCTCATATTTCTATTTCAAAACTTATTTTTAATGGTCTAGTGTTATATTCTGACCCCGAATGTTATATTTTCATCAGAAAAGCTATTCTAATAGTTGAACTGATCATCAATAATATTCTAATTTATTGAATGTGTTAGTCCTGCTGGTGTTTGGGTGCAGCTTTAGAGATTACATTTACATTTACGGTGTTCCACAGGGAGCAGTGCTTGGACTAGGATGCTTCACTTAATGTAGGTATGAATAGAGATGCCATATTGATACTGATGGTGCTCAGCTACATTTATTTTTGAAGACCGATACATCCAATGAGTTAATTAGACTACTAGCATGAATTAAAGACATTACAGCCAGGACGACTGACATTTTGCTTTTAAACTCATACAACAGAGAAGCTGTCGTCTTTGGTCCAGAATCTTCCCTTAGGAACCTTAAAAAAATACAGTTATGTCAGTTATTTACTCTGAATGCCATTAATCTGGCCTCCAGTACTAATGTGACTATTTTAACTCATTAAATACAGTCCACATCTGGTGATAACAATGACACCAAAAATCATGTTAAATGATCTATTCAACAACTTTTAAAAAAACATTTTGACATGAGCAGACTTCTTCATATGGATGTAACCCTGATGTAGATCAGTCAGATGAGCTGAGAAAAAAAAAAAACACTGGCTGCACTGGATGCAAGAGACGGCAAAACAAAAAGATTCCCAAAGGGACTAACACAAGGTGACAACTGGTCCAATACTTCTTGGGAGCAGATACATCGCAGTAGGATCAGATAAAGATGTTAAAAAGAGAAAAGATTAAAAAAACAAAAAAAAACAAGTGATACTCACACATCCTCATCAGAACTGAAAGCACAAAACAGTAGAAATTATTTGTCATAATTTGGTAAAGAAAAAGGAACTAAAGCCAACATCCTTATCAGCAGTCTCACAGAGGATGTTTCCAAGAATATTTTTATGCTGATACTGATGGAAAAGAAATTAATCACATAATAAATTAAGCTATTTTCAAGAACCTAAAACAAAGAATTGCATGCTGCAAAATCAAACTAAGGTAGAAAAACAGTCAGAGATGGACAATATATCAGATAAGTACAACTCATGTAGTTGCAAATGACTGCTGTGATGCAGTGGTAGGCTACTGTTTTTAAAGTGGGAGGAATTCATCCTGTTCGTGCCAATAACACTTCTATGGACTCCCCTGGATGAACACTCAGGGTACAAAGTTAAAGGGCCAAAATATTAGAGGAGTTTTGAAAGAATCTCAACTTAAAAATGACGTTTTTCAAATCTGCAGTTATTCTGTACTGTAGTACAGAATAACTTGATCCATTGCTTTAGAACTGATAAGAAAATGTTCAATAAACCAGAATTACAATCAATCTAATTTTATTACAACAGTCACTACTGAACTAAAGTGCTTTCCATTGGTGCATATATTAGTGCAGAAAAATAGACTAGAATAAAAACAGATGAAAACAATCAAAATCTGTAAAAACACTAGAAGTGTCACAGTGCGGCTATGTGTTAAAAGCAATTTTAGCTTAGCTTTTACATGAAAATAGATCATTGATGATCTACAAATCAAAACGTTAATTAATTCCTCAGCTTTGGACCAGCTGCAGCAAATTAATGGTCACCCTACTGCTTGAACTTTGACCTGGGGACTTCCAAAAGATGTTGATCAGCAGACCGAAGAGATACAGCTAGGTAATATGCTTGTTGAAGTCACTTAAAAAAGAAGGTGCAATGTCACAAACAGCTTGAAAAACAACAATTAAAAGTTTAAAGCAAACTCTAAAAATGCACTGGGAGTCAGTGAAGAGAGTAAAGGACAGGAATGATGTGACTGGGTCTCCAAGTGTTGGTCAACAAGAGAGCAGCAGCACTCCGGACCAGTTGGAGCCGATTGAGGGAACCCTGGTTTATAAAGTGCATTATATTAAATGATACAGGAGCTAACGAAGGCATGTTTTACAGAAAAACCTCAAAATGCTCAAAAACAGCAGGAGTTGCAGAGACCGTTGCATTGTTGCTATTGTTTCTCCTGTTTGAGTCAGTGCTGTCTTTTGACCTTTTAAGGATTGTAGCTCCTTGTTGCAATAATAATGTGTTTATTAAGCACAATAACACATATTTTATTTGTAGGTTATAGTGTTGCAAGTAGACATGATAAACCAAACACAGAGACATGAACTAGATCAAGCAGGATGCAAAGACTGAGAGCAGTAAAATTAAAACCAATGAGTCCATTTCTGTACAGCTGAGCAGCACTGAGATCCCGCAGCATGATGGAGCTGCTGCACAGGACGCCATGTTAAATGATCCCCGTCATGAAGTTCATGGCCAAAATGTCCACAAATACACAATCAGACACACCTTCTTCCAGCATCTCCAGTTAATATAAGCTGGAGTCATAAAACATATTGAAACTCATTAAGTTAGCATTTAATCTTTAACATTCTAAACTATGTGCCTTTTAGCTTGGGTACAAAGTTCACAAGCTGACTGCAGTTCAACTCTTTGGTCATGTGACCGGGAACAGCTGTGCTTTGGGATCAGCTCTTCCATTGTCTCTCACCTTCCCAGCTCTTTCTGTAGCTCCAGCATATGAAGATGACCCTGCTTATAGTAAGCGGCCTGGGCCTCCACAAACTCATGCAGACAGCGCAGGTGGTTCACCTGTCAAGACAACAGTACAACAGTTACTTCCCTTCTATTTAAACTATGACTATTCTGCTCAAATTAACACTAAACTATGAGCAGAACAGATTTCACGCAGAGTAAACAAGCTTTTACTTTAATATAAGTAAAAGCTTATATTAAAGTAAAACCTAAACCTTTATGTAACCTTTCAATAAAATCATCATGTTCATTAATACATAATAAACATGGTTTATTTTGTATTAAATGAATCATGTGGCATGCATAAAATGTTGACACGTATAAAATATTGCTCACATTTGTATAAACATTTGCTCGTATGTTGCAGAAGTTAAATTTTTCCAATCTCTGAAGTCTATTTCATTAAATGCAAAGTCAATCTACTCAAGCAAGAGTAGAAATAATATTACTCAAGTAAAAGAAAAAAGTAAAATGCAGGAAAACTACTCTTATTAGTACTATTTCTCGGCTGACTCTGTTGGCAGGAAATATGTCCCCCAAAACCAGTTCATGCCGCCAGGCTTGCTCCTATTACATAATTAGTGCATGACTAATTATTTTTAACTATTAGGGCACAAATTATTAGAGTTAGTTTTTTAAGTTATTTAACCCCAGCTGATGCAATGAGGAGCTTCTCATTTCTTAAACAACCAAGTGGAAAGACGCATCATATGGTTGACAAGATGTTAGTGTGTTTGAGAAGGGTTACATCATTGGCATCAAGCAGAGCAAACATCTAAGCAGATGCAGAAACTTCCAAAATTGGACCAAGAACTGTCCGATGCATTATTAGAAACTGGAAGAAAAAAAAAGAAAGAGGGGAACTATCATCTTCGAGGAAGAAGTCTGGTCAGAAAAGTACTCCAGAATAAGCTTGATTAGTGAGAAAAACAGCAGTAGAACTTCTGTAGAACTGTTAAGAGCATTTAGACATGCAAAATGCAAACTGTAAACTGAACAGGTATTCAATAAATTAGGAAAGCAACACTGGAAATCCCTTCAACCTAAATGTTTTTCTATAATGAATGAAACAGAATAAGTAGGGTGTGTGTGTGGGACCAGTAATCTGGTGGCTGACCTACATGCGTACTACTGATGCCTTCCAAAAGCAGCCGTGTAACTTCTGCCTGCCGATCGAACTCCGTCTGAGCCAACCTGAGATCTTGTTCAGCCTGAAACGTCAAACCAGACCAGCTCATTTGGTAGACAAATCTAATATGTCGAAACTCTGATGCTCCATATTCACACATGTTAGAACTGCTCTAAAATCACAAAACTTTTTTAGCATGGTATGTTAAAAAAATGCGGAAACTGTGTAAAGACCAAACAGATGTACTTACTTTTTCCACTTCCTCAGTCCAGAGCTGATTGACCGATACGCCGAGTCAAAAGAAACAAAGAAAAGAAAAACAAGTTTCAGTAAGACAATTCAGCTTCTGTCCCACTCCCATTATTTATTTTCCTTTGGGATTAATAAAGGATTTTGAATTCAGGCAGGTAGGATATTTCAAAAGCAATAAAATGACGCTGTTGGGTCACAGATGTCTACATCAAAGGCTGTGTTGTATCAACTATAAATGAGATACTGCATTCAGTGCAGTGGATTAAAGAAGGTTTTTCAGCACAATGCTGATTTATTGAATTAGTACCTTATCATATTTCTCCATGCTACCTATGAGAGCAGTTGTAGCTTCAGAGCACCTTCCAGTCTGTTAAAGTTCTGGGCAACAAGGAAAATCAAAGCAACACTGGAAAGTTTGTCATACAGTCAGGTCGACACTACTGAGGATTAAGGATTTGTTTCCCAGCCAGCTTCTCCAGGTGATACACAAAACACTGCTGCTCATTTCCACAATGTACAATACCAGTACCCACACAAACTGAGCCCATCTGTCATCTCCATTACAAACTGGTGACTGTCAAGACAAGTCAAAGCAGCTTGCGCTACACAATCACAACATTCACATCACAACATTCTGGCTTGTGTTTTGACCACAAGCCAGAAGGAAATAACTGTAATGACTATTTGTCCAAAACTCCAATTCAAAAATCAAA
This sequence comes from Girardinus metallicus, assembly GCA_903067095.1. Classification (NCBI taxonomy): domain Eukaryota; kingdom Metazoa; phylum Chordata; class Actinopteri; order Cyprinodontiformes; family Poeciliidae; genus Girardinus; species Girardinus metallicus. Next base: position 42,302 of record CAEGAE010094698.1, on the reverse strand, counting down.
AAACTTAAGACTTAACGGTGATTAAAGCAAAAGGCGAATTCAACTCAAATAGTCACCTGATGCACCGTGGATTCTGGCTTCTGACACAATCCAAAAAGATCAAAAAGGTCAAAATGCAGTTCTTCATTTGGTTTATTTCACAATTCAGGCTAAACAGATTATAAGCTGATAAACTGTCTGGCGATTAATGGCTGATGACTGACTAGACTGACGACTGACTAGACTGACGACTGACTAGACTGATGTCTCACGAGTGACTAGACTGACAACTGATGACTGACTAGACTGACGACTGATGACTGACTAGACTGACGACTGATGACTGACGTCTCATGACTGACTAGACTGACGAAAAACCATATGACCACTCCCGCGCATCATAAGCTACCCAAGACCCACCTATTTATATCGTAAAAAACTCACGTCCCAACTGAAATTAATTAACTAATTAAGTGAATTACTAACCAAAGAACGTATTTTAAATAACAAATTAAACAAAAATTCTAATTGTAAATCAACTAGAAAATAATCAAAAAATAAACTAAATAATCTAAATTCTAAGATTTAACTGAAACATGGAGAAATAGCTCCTACAATAACTGATGTGCTTGTTGAGACCTGGGATTAACATCAAATCTGATCCCATATGAACAGATCTAGCTACTGGTGGGAATGCACTCCAAAACGTTCTGAGGACAGTTTTCTTCTGGCCACCTTCAGGACGCAATCCGTCCACTGAAGGACAACTCACTGACCTGTTGTGACTCCTCTCAGGTTAAGGAGATATTAGCTGGAGTTCTTACAGTTCAAAAGAAAGCAAAAATAGCCTTACAAACACTCAGTTACTGCTGTTAGCTGATTTAGGAACTGCCAGTATTTTCAGATGTCAATTGGGAAAAAGTTGTATGTTTTGATGGCAGCTTGAGTCAGCTGTACTTCACATGCAAAGCCACTGGATGGCGCTGTAATATTAGGTGGTCATTGAACACGTTTTTACCCTTAGTATCCAATTGTAAATAGTAACATGTCTCCCATAAATGAAGTGCTCATGTAATCCTCATCAAGAATTGTGTTAAATGGAGCTGGTTAAGCAGCACAACACATCACAGTACAATCCGCCATTGATTGTGTTGTCAGCTGCCCGTGTATGCGTAGAATAAACCCTACAGCCGTGCACTCTGTGCATGTGGAGTACTTCACACCTCTGTGGTGGGTGATACAGAAAAGTTTCACTTAGAGACCTGGTTTGAAAAAGTGCTGGGGTGAGAGAGTCCGGTCACTGGTGTCGTGTAAATGAGCGGCTGGATCGCAACAAAAATGTTACGGATTAACTGAAGAGCGGCTCCATGTAAATGGGGCCTTAGCCCATCTACCATCATCGGATCAGCCGGGACACACAGCAGTGCCAGATGTGAGCAGGAATACAGATGGATTAGATAGGACATTGTTAGCAAACTAAAATAAACGTTTCTGTGTCAGAGACCTTCATTCCAGCTAAAACACAGACTTTCATTTCTGTTTTACTACATTTTTATGAGAAATTGTCAGAAAACTGAATTTAAATGTATAAAAAACAAATATATGAAAATCAGAGCATTTTTAGCAAACATCAAATAGGCTTTTGAGGACTGACTCAAAAAGGCCAGAGGGAGGATACTGAATTATTCAAAACATTTCTTTGAAATAACAACCAACTCCATGGTCATGCGTCATGATGACAACCTTTCTTATTGTTTAACACCAGGATGTTATTACAATCAGACTGTGATATGAGCTATGCTGCTTTAAATTAGAGGGTGGTAACAATGTTTCCCAGCATGGTACTTCTTGTGAACATAAACACAGGCATCGGATTAGAGTTTACGATGACAGAATTACTGTGGAATGGCTTCCTACTACGTAAATGTACATTAACTGGGCTGCTGCATATTTTCTCTTAATATTATGACAACTTTCTAAATGTCAGAATGCTAAAGAACATTACACAAGTCTGGCATGTAGAGACTTCTCAATGCTGAAGCCATGCTTCATATTACATTTACAACAGACAGTATAGTATAAAGATAAAGAACAGAAAGAAAATATTAGGTGTTTTTAGGAATCAGGTAGACATAAGCAGTGGCTTCTCCTATATCCAGCATAGATTTGTCATTGTCATATGTGGCATTTAAACGTCATAAAATTGGGGAGGAGGAAGTGTCTTCTTACCGCAGAGGCACTGGCAGAAAGCACATAGTTGCGAGGTCTGGTCTCCTGGAAATCTGGGGCCACCTACACAAATCAGAATTATTATTTCACCATCTGTACTGCTGTGTATTCAATCTGCACATTGCCTTGCAAAGGTATTGATGTTACAACAAAAATCTATGCTATAGCATATTGCTGTTTTATGTGAGAAACACAAAAAGCAATGCCTGATTGTGAAACAGAAGGAAACCATTGCAGGATTGTAAATGTATTTGAAAGTGTCAGTCAAGCATATGTAATCAGAAGCACCTTTCACTTAGTTTGTCTGTATTAACTTGCACATGTTCAGTTGTCCTGATGGAAGGCGAACCTCCACCACAGTATTCGGTGTCTTAAATCCTCTAACGGCTTTTTTCCCCCCCAAGTCTGCCCTTTATTTCACATTTTCCTGCAAGAGAAAATGGGAAACTCTGACCAGACTCTTGGTACCTACTGAAACAAAGATGTGCATGTACCAACATGTTCTACTGTAGAGTGTTCAGTTTTGGTCTAATCTAACCAGACCTCATTCTTCCAGATGTGTGCTTCCAGATGACATCTACATGACTTGAGGTGAAATATAAATGGGATGCTTGACGGCTTGCTTGCAAAAAGGTTTTTCTTCTTCGCATTCTTCCATAAAGGCCAGACTTGTGAGGTCCACAAGTCTGGCTGATGGTTGCCCTGACAGCAGGTTTTCCCACCTATACTCTGTATTTCTGCAGCTCCTCTAAAGTTGCCGTGGGCATCTTGGTTGCTTCTCTGACTTATGCTGTCAGTAAAGGTGGATGGCCATGTCTTGATAGTTTTTGTACGTCATTCAACCTCTCTCCATGTTCACATGATGAATGGAACAGAACTCAGGGAGATGTTCCCTGCTTGAAACATGTCCACAGCTTCCTCCCTCAACTGTTTGCTGTGTTCTTTGGTCATCATGATGCTGACTGTTCTCCAATGTTCTCTAACAATTTGCTAAGGCCAGAAATGGAACAGCTGCATTCATACTATGATTAAGGGTGTTTTTACACATAAAAACACTGGTGGACTCTGTTTGATTGTGGACCAAAATTGCAACAAGTGCTACAGTTTCAGATGTTCAGTTTGCTTTCACACTGTACTGTATCAAGCCAACCAAACCCTTTGAGCAACCTCTTCACCACCTCACCAACAACCACTGAATGAAGCAACATGAAAACTTCCTTCTTCACAAAATGTAAATAAAAATTGAGTGGCATCAGATTTTGAACATTGAAGGATTTCTCTTTGGCAAAAGACTACAAGCCATTTCTCCTTTTTGCAGGTGACTCGGTAGACTCGTCCATTTGTTTTGGTTGCATTTACCCACAAAGCCCCATGCTATAGTCCGCTTCCTGCTTTTGGAGCGTTCTCCGGTCCACTTGGTGTTCACATATGCATTTGAACCACACCAGAGTTCATTCAACCAAAATGAGACTGAGGTTTATAGGACGAGCAGAGTTTGCTTTTTTGGTCTGCACCTTTCTTTTATGTGGTTTGCACATTCAAAAAACAAAACCAAGAATGATTTTCCATCCACCTTACAAGTCTGCTCTACAGAGTGTTGTTCACCCACATAAAACCCTTACAAGCTACATTGAAGTTTGTAGTTGTTGCATGACTGAATGTGAGACTTCTGCAAGCTAGCCCATATAAAAACCATCTTTGAAGACAAGTTTTAGGTTTACATTTCATCTGAAGGTGTATATAAAAGGTCCTGGAATGCAGGCCTAATTTAAAGTGACATCAGCTCACAGGAATTACACAGATCAACTGTAAGGGAGAAAAAAAAGAAGAGGGGAATTTACAACAGCCAGTATACTAGGTGTGTCTGAAGTTATAAAAGAAAGGTCAAAAGAGGTGATGCAATCACTGTATACAAACAACAGTTGCCACATTACTGAAACCAGTGAGTCAGTCTCTCATTGACCTTACTACTCCAGTCTGAAGCTGCAGGCTGTGCTTTTATCATGCACATGCAAGCATGCCAGACAAGTAATGGTTTCATCATCACATAAAAAAATTATTTCTTCAAATAAAGAAACATAATAAAAAAAACAATTATGAATTACAAAAATAAATTAATTCAAAACAAAAAAAAAAGAAAAACAAATAAAAGGGAAAACTGGCTGTAATTCTGGCCAAAATACACAATCAGTAAGTGGATGGCTGGCAGCTGCTTAATTTTGTACAAGTACAGGACAAGGGTTAAGTTATAAATAACTCCCTGACACATAAAGAAGCATTGGTGCAGAGGTGGTGATGATGCAAGAAGAAAGTCACCGTTTCCTGTTTTAAGCTCACTTTCCAGAAAAGTGTAGAGATGGTTATGCTCTGCATCTGTTTTGTGCTATCCTTCCAATCCTTCAAAACAACAAATAACTGACACTTTTGTACTCCCTGCTCAGACTTTGTTGAAGGCATTTTAGATGTGCTTTTTAAAAATGGGAAGTTATTTGATAATCTACCTCATGTTAATCTGTAAAACATCAACAAAAAAGGCTTTTCAAATAAGTGTGTTTATGTGCTTAGCTATCATGCCTGTAATATTTTCACATCAAATAAATTCAGCAGAAGGAAAACAGAGAGCAATGATTCTATATTTTCTACAAGACTTGTCCTGCATCTCTAACCTGTGATCCAGTTAGACTTCAGGCATCTGCTCTGGTGAGAGCTGATGTGTCGACAAGTCCAATTCTGGTAACATAAAAAAGGTTTGTATGTCTCTACTGCCATCTAGTGACAGAACCTTTTTTATGACAATAAATAAGAGTTTTCACAGGGAGAACTTTTTTTTTTTTTAAGAAAATTTGCACATTTGTTTAAGTAAAATGCATTTTAGCAGAATCTAAAGTAGGGCTGTTTGATTATGGAAAAAAATTATAATCAGGATTATTTGTGTAAATACTAAAGTTCTTTTACATTTTATATGCAGGTGAACATGTTTTTTAACAGTTCATTAATTGGAAGATTTAATTTGAAATCTCCAAGCTCCTGCCATTTCGCAACCAATTGACCTCGATAACTTGCACCGTCACAATAGTTTCACTCAGAAGGGCACCAAAGCAATGCCTTAGATGTCACTAAATACTAATCTAAAAAGGAATTAAAACAAACAAAGATGCCAGCAAACAAAAGAAGGCACACAGGTAAAAGCAAATAAAGGATAAGCATGATTCATCCAAACATTGTCAGTCATTAAGTCTCTAATGTCCTAGAGTCAATAGAGACAACAAAAGAGTCAGCTTGAGATTGTAGATATTTTGTCAGTCCACTGCTTTGACATTTTAAATCTTTTTTTTTGTCTTTTCGCCAATAGAAATAGCACTGCACATCAAAGCTAGTAAGACTGAGAAAATAACTCAAGGTGTGCACCATATAAAGCAGTTTTTAATACTTACTGCACCCTCGCACTGCAAAGATGGTCGATATGAAGACAGTTAGTAATGGTCGAAACCAACACACACCAATGCTTTTATTAGAACGATTAAAGGGAAAACTGAGGGGACGTGGGCTTACCGCTGCCTTGGCCTCGGCCGCCTTGGCCTTCTTTACACGTGCTTTACAGGCGTCCAGGTCCAGGCGAAGGTTCTCCAGCAGACGGCGCTCTCTCTGTACAAAAACATCACAAAGGGTCTAAGCACCCAGCTACTGCAGCAAGACAACACCCATTCAAATTTCTTTAGTTTTTGCTTTTTTTTTTTGTCACACTTTAATATTTCAAAACATTAAAGAAATATAAAATGTGTTTTTTTAAATGATGATTTTATTTATTAAGGGAAAGTTACAGAACTGTTTTAATTAGGTCACCTGAAAGGTTTTCAAGAATAAACGGCTTGTTTAAAGTAATTTCACAGCAATTTATTGAATTTCAGCCCAGACTTTGACTAGACAAATCTGGATCGTTGCTTCATTCATAACCCAGGAGTGTTTGAGCTTCAAATTCTGAACTGATGCCTAGATATACATGTTCATTTAAATAAATAATAAGAAAAAAATTAATGTATTCATTAATTCCATTAATAAAAAGAATAAAGAAAGATTAATTAAGTAGATTAATTGGCCAACATAAAAAGCAGTCAGTTATAATTGTAGTTTACTAATTTGTATTTGTGAACAAAAAGAGCTCAATGTCACAGATTAAATTCATACCATCAGATTGTTGCTGCGGTAACAAAACAATCTAACTATAAATATATGTTCTTTGAACTTTTAAAAAGTAAACTTGCCAGCTCCTTAAAATCTTACATTTAAATGTTAAACAATTTAAAATATTTTAACTTATATATGGAGAAACCATTAAATCAAATTTAGCAGCATTGATATGCTCAATAAATAAATGTTACATTTATGTATCTGTGGTCTGTGTTAAAATATTAGCATTTATGAGCCCCTGAAGCTCTGAGGGGCCTGATGGAGCTGCTGACTTATTTTGGATTAAACAAAAGTGCAAATAATTGATATTCAGTTTAATTGTATTTTTTGATTTGTTGTTTTTAAGACCAGTTGTTGGTTTAAATAGCTTTTCACTGGCGATGTTTTCCCTTAACATATAATTACCCAGTAATATTTTTACTTTTCCTGTCTACTTAACGTCTTTTAATACAAAAGCAGGGTGTAACGCCGGTGGACCGCCTCGGCGCCCTGGCAACCGGACTTGGCAAGTTTTCTGAGGGAAACTCTGCAATTGCATGAGGGAGTAATAACTCTGTCCTCACTGGAATGTATGAAGTGCTTTTCCTGAAGTGCTGTATTAGTTTTATATCAGAGATAATGGGACACACACTTCCTTTTTTTTTTCTCATGGTAAATTCATAATTTACTTTTCCTCTAGTGAACCTGTTATCAAAGTGGGCATCAAAATGTAAAATTAAGAAATCATCCAAACACTTAAGCCAGGTGATAAACCTGAGTGACCATCACAATGTTCCACACTCACTGAGATGGTTCGCCAGTCTCCTTCCAGGAAGTTCCTGAGTGGATTGAGGAAGCTGATGGCTGAGGTCTGAATGAACTCTCTCTCTGCTGCTCCCAGTCTCCTCTCACAGTCCCCAACTTTCAGCAAAGTGCTCCCTGCAACAAGACCAAAGAATTGTCACAAATCAGTTGATTCAGTGCTACTGCAGTTGATATAAACACTAATTCCTCATTTATTGCTTTGCATTTTTTTCAGCTTTACGCTGCATCCCTAGAGCAGCGTAACATGCACAATGCACAGATGGTGAAACTCTGGTAAGTTGCCTGTCTAGGAGAAGAAAATTTAGGTGACAAATGTGAGCTGCATCACTTAGGAATAAAATCTGTTTACATGGTCCAGCTTTTCCCAACAGGTGTCTGTATTTCTATTGGCTGTATTATTTCATGTCGGTGCACTTTGCGGTTCATGGATTTGAGATATGGAGCAATTTTTCAACCTCAGAAAAAACAGAACATAAGTGAGAAAAATCTGAAAGAATCAGAGACTCCTCTAAGAGTTTGAATTATTAATATGTACTATTGTGCGCCAAACCCGTCTTGAATATTAATATTTACGCTAAATGTCACGCTACGTTAAATTCACCCCTGAGTAGGGGTGAATCCAGGAAGATTTTAAAGAGGCTAGTGATGATCTGGGGTGTTACACCAAAATACTGTTTAAAATACAGAGTAAAATATCCCAGTGTTAGCAATCAAGACAATACCCTCAAATAGATACAAATCTGAGTAAATTGTACACCATGTTTCAAAAATGTCCTGCATGAGAGACTTCCACATCTGGCAGTTTGTCAGACAAAGCTCAAAAGTTTTGTGAATGAGTTTTTACAACACTTTAACAAGCTAAGTCTAAACATTGTGCTGTTCTTACTGACACATGTGAAAGAGTTGAACGAGTAAACCAAACCCAAAGACAGTTGTAAAAACTAAACAACATTAGGATTCCCACTAAGAAACAAAAATATTTCAGAAATGTGGTACAAAGCTAATCTTGAAATTGCTGGATGCCTCTTTACGGTGATTAATTAATTTGGCTCCTAATGCTGAAGTGATTCACCACTCCTGGATTAATGTAATCCTATGAAGATGCTAAATGTAGGAGTGGAGTTGCTCCAGTAGGTGTCACCATTGTGCAAAAGATTATTTATTTAAAACAACAATGACTGCACAACTTGACAGAACTCTGTTCCTGCAGCAGCTCCATAATGACCCTTAAAGAGCCCTTAACTAGAAACGGACATATTTAAGAAGATAGGGCAAGTGAAGGCAAAAATTCATCATCAGAAATGCGCTGGTGAGGCTATTAGTGGCCAATATTGATTTTCCTTTTACCCTTTATTGGATTTTTACTGACCTCTGAACAAAGTCTAAACAATGCACTGTTTGCTAATAAATCCAGAGGCTAATATAAAGTTAAATATATCTCCTTTTTTTAATTTTCATTAATTAATGAATGAAAAATACTTTTTGAGAATTCTTATTCCTTCGATCTTCCCCTCCCCTTTGACTTAGACTGCCATTGTTACATTTTAATCAGTGGTTAATAAGTATGTGCATCACAATTAGACATAACCCACATTGCATAAGAAAAAGTTGCCAGTTCATCTCTTCCAATGAGAAACAGCTTATCCTGATGTTGGCTTTTTGTTAGTGTTTATTTGACTAAAGTCTGAAGGACTTCAAAGGTTTATTCATTAAACAAATTGTAAAACCACATAAGACCTGGCTCTGATTGGTTGTTTTTGGTTGGGAGCGGTGCATTTCAGAAGCCAACAAGTCGCTCAGACAGGATGTAGAGGAGATCCATCTTTTCACAGATTATCGGTCTCCTAACATACTGTCATGACCTGGTGACTATTTTAACAAATACATAAAAGAGATGTGTTTTTTTTTAAAGGAGTTACATACTGTAGCTTTAAGCAACGTAAAGCAGGCTATACCAACAACTAAAACCACTGTGTTGGCATGGTTCCTGTCCTGGCCTTACAGACAGGAACTTTTTGTGTGGAAAGTGGTGGATTTTTCTCCACTTTCTAAGAAATTAATAGAACCTAGAAAAACTGTGGCATCAGTCAGAGTTTGAGCTAAACTGAATTTTCAGTCCATCTTCTTAAAAGACAATGAGATGCTGAAGTACTTGGGTTGCACAACTCATGCATAAATCAGACTCTCTTATTGAATTTTGGAGCAATAGCTTTCCCTAGTGACAGCTACATGCCTACTGATGCTGCAGCAGAATGCAGAGAGCAGCTAACCTCATTTAAAGCTCTATTGATCCTCGGACTTACACCGACGGGAAAAACTATTTACAGCCTGTAGTGGAAAACAGTGCAGGCAACATGTAGAGAGGAAAGGCATCCATTGAACAAGCAGCAGAGTGAATGCTTTTATGCTAAAAAAAAAGATGCTAGAGCCAGTATGAGGCCAGAGCGTCAGAAAGCCTTGATCTTCTGTCACCCTGGATGAGTGAAATATTCAATAACACTGACGATAATAGTTTGTTATTATTGATATTTTATGTCAACATTACGTTTCATTAATTTAAATTTTTATATTTCAACAACAGAAGAGTTTTCTTCCACAGTACTCTGTGTGCCGAGAAGTACCTGTCATGAACATGAAGGAGTCTTCATGAATGTTTATGACTTATCATGAAGTGTCATTCAGTAAATAATGACACTTTTAATCCAAAGTTGCAATAGAAATTGTGATAAAAGTGCATTAAAAGTGTCAACTTTGCATTATTTGATAAATAATTGCATTTTTAAAGCAAAGTCGCATTAAAAGTTCATTAAAAGTATCAACTTTGCATTAGAAGTGTGATAATTTGCCAAGTGACATCTCGTGACAACAGTCAAATATTTATGTTACCATTTGTGTTTTTAACCACCTGCAGGAACAAGCTTTTGTCTTCACTCAAGCCACAAAACTACAGCATTAGCCAACAGTGACCTACTCACTTCCCATTCAGTCGGGTGTGTTAAAGCGGGGACACAGCTAAAAGCAACATAACAGACATTTCTGAGGATCAGAAACCAGAGTTCAAGAAACCACTGGTAGCATGTTGCAATCTAACCCTCAGACCCTTCAGAGCTAATACACTCACCGTACGGCGTACCAGGCCCAAACTCCTTTGCAGCATCTTCCATATACTGACCCAGCAGCTCTGCGTTGGTAACCCTGGAGGGTGCTTTCATGTCCAGCTTTTCATAGAGAAACTCCTCAATTCTGGCACCTGCAGGGAAAATCCTGAGCTTAATTTATGAAGCAGAAGGGTTATTCTTTACTATCATTTCTACTCATTACAAACTGAGATCCAAAGACTTCTGGCACACTTCACCTACTTTCAAGGTGCATGGTGAGGTGAAAACTCCAGCAACACTTTAACCAACTTTATTCTAAAACGAACTTGTTTCTGCATGTGGCACTTAATCTGTCAGAGTGGTTTTAGCAGTCTATACAAGCAAGAAAGGTTTTGTTTAAAAATGTAAACAAATTTAGAGATAATTTACTAATATGAATTTTTTAGTAACTTTGTTTGATGCATTGTTTTTTTTTTTGTTATTCAGTCAGTTAAATTAACAATAAACAAAATGCATTAGTGATCACCTGTTCAGATCCACATATCTCAGCAGGCATTAAACTATAAAATAATCACATATTGAAAAGGAAACTGCAGTTCTGATTTGTTATCACTGACTAAGACAGATTGGTACAGAAACATGTAAAATCAAAAATATTTTCTGTTACAATGAGCTCAGTGAAACCACCACAAATTAGAACTGCTTAAGCTATGCAAAATGAAGTGAGGAACACATGAAAAGCCATAGTGAAGGTGGACATGGAGGCAATCTTTCAGTCTTAGAAAGCTAAAACCCTGCCCTCTGTTTTAATCCTGAACACAGACACTGTTCTCTCTCTCCGACCTGAGCTCAAGTTGGGCAGTTCTTGTAGCTGGTTGTTGCCACATCATTTGGGCAGAACCTTTTTCTGGGTGAAATTTGGTTTTGCCACTTCTGCAGGTAAAAGAACAAAATTCTTTTCTCTTGTATGCATTGCTTCGTTCCACTGCTTTTACTTGTTGCAACTTCCCATCATTGTCATAATTTCTGCATTAGTTAAGAATTAGTCAATATAGGGCTGGACGATGTGGATGATAAATGTATCATGATGTTAATGCTTCATGTCATTTGATAATCAGAATTATTTATCATTTCTTTGTTTTAAATGACTGATATACAGCCGAACTGTTGATAAAAATCTAGATTGTGCAGCTGAAGTCTTTCCTCTGCCTACATCTCCCAGGATGCTGTGCGGTTCTGGGTCAGAGTTCAGGGAAATTATTGAACAGTCTATAGTACGTATTGATCATATGTCTATCACGATCTGTATTACTATTAATTTATTGCCCAGCGCTAAGTCAATATGCTAAACACCCTAACCCTAACATTTTAAATTTCATAAGGATGTAGATTTTACCAAATTGAGTAAAATTCAAATGAAACAGAACCGATGGCATCTTGAAGAATACCCTAATATCCAAGTGTTAAGTTCGTCAACAACGACTAGCATTGGTTTTAGCTGTCAAGTTGTCAACAGAACATGGTAAATCTTAAATGTATGTGTATAATAGAAAAAGGGATGCAGTGCTTTTCTACTAATTGAACAATATCAAGGGAGAGGGAAGTCAATTATGCTAGCTTGACTTTGACAACATTAACATTTGCAACAGAATTTGATGCGTTTTGGTTCAGTTAAAAAAAAGGCAACACCCGCACACCATCTCTGACAGATCATCAGTAAAGCAGGGGTTTAGATTAGCTGATCTGCCACTGCTGTGTTCAGACAATCACTTATTAATAATCATAAGATAAACATGGAGCCTGACAACACGATACAGTAATGGAGTGAATGTTCTGCTCTCTGTGTAAGAAATGTTTGGTTCTTTGGTGTTGAATCCTGATATATTAGTGTTGTTGTCAGTCATGGCAACTGTGTGGAATAGCTGATGGAGAGCGAGAAAAAAGAAGAACACAAGCGGCTTTGAGCCGTTCAACGGTTTTTCTACGTTATTTTTCCCGTTGCTGTGGCGCACCGCACTAAATTAAAACCCCTTACTTCTCCAGGTTTCATTTTGTCAAAAGAATTGTTCTACAACAGAAGCACGGCTACAGATGGCATGTAAAAGAAGAGTCTTTTTACCTTCCAATGTTTTCGGATGTAAACAATAACATGCAACATATCTTTACATTCTTAATTATTTGGTGCAGAAAACAGGTGGAAATGAGTATATTAAATTGGTGTTCATGTTTTTTTGTGTAATATCTTTCTGTAGACAAAAAGATATTAGGGGTGCTAGAATTGAGGAAGATGGTACTAAACATAAAAATAAGTCCTTTATTAAACTGTCAGACTACCAACACCAAACAGACTCCAAAAGCAAAACTGTCAGCAGATGCTGGTATTACCCAGTGAAAAGAACTCAAAATAGTCCAAAGAGTTTGAATGTCTCGTTTCTTTCTATAGAACGTTTCTGTCATGTTTATGGCTTAGGAAAATTACAAAATAAACATTTGACAGTAATCTTTTGATCTATTAATATTTATGAACTGTTATGTCTTTATCATTTAACATTTAAACTACCATCTAAAGACAGATTTACATTATTCTGAAAATTGATCAAATTCAATTCAAAAATGCTTTATTTATCCCAAAGGGAAATTAAATGCAACTGAAATTATTCAAGATTTTTCAAAACGTCATTGCAGATGGTGATGGCTGTGGGCAGGAAGAATCTCCTGAAGCAGTCTGTGTTACAGCAAATTTGAAGAAGCCTGATGCTCAGTCAGCTTTAGCGCTGAGATCGGTTTAGTAGAAAAGGTCCCAAGGAAACATTTTGTCTGATTAGCTGTGTGAAACAGCCGCCTTCGTTCTGAGGTAACTCTTGCTTTCAGTGTTCGACAGTCACTCTGATGTTCCTAATCATAGAGTGAAAAATCTTTATTTGATCTCAACATCAGATCAACATCTGTTGATTACTCCTTTATGCTAATGATGCGAAGCATGAAAGGTTTCCACAGCAGAGCACTACAGAGGGATTGGAAGGCAGGATACTCACCAGTATGATCAACTGTGGCATGAAGAGTCAAAAAATGACAAGTTAGAGCTCTCTGTCCTTACAACTCATCCTTTACAACCTGATCAACATTATTAACCATAGCCAAGAGGGGAAATAGTAAATTATCTTTCATTTGTAAGTTTGTAATCAATCAGATTCCAGTATTGTGAAAATCTAACATCAAGTGTAAAAATACTGCAAAGGAAGAACATTTATAAAACAAAGATCAAGACAAAATGGAAAAATGGTATGAGAGAACAACAAAGTACACCTTAGGATTCAATGGCATGTAGCGCCACAGCAGTAACTTTAGGCAGTTGTTTTCTAGATGACTGTTGGTTTGTCATATTGTGGTGGATGAAAGCTGGTCCACTAAGACATTGTTTGAAGAGGCTTGCAGAATTCTCTTTAATGAGCAATTTCCCTTCAAGTCATAGGTCATGTGACTGTAAAACAGTGTGTTTTTATGGGAAGCAAAATGTTTCATTAACTACAAAAATCCTGAACATTTGCCAGTTTTTTTTTTTTTTTTTTTAGAAACCTTAAAGAATGACCAATATTATAGGTTAACAGAGAAACTTTCTGGGTTCCACTCAGAGCATTTCAGTCAGGTCAGGGGCTGGACTTATCCAGCTATCATATCCACTCTACTGCAGGTTGCTGGTGTGCTTGGGATCATTATCCTGTTGCACAATCCAATTTCAGCCCAGATTCAATAGTAAAACAGCTGTTCTTGCATTTAACAGAGTAGTGTTCAGAGGCATTCACTGACAGCTAAATGATGGGGAAGCTGCTCAGGTTCAGTGGCTGCCAGACAAGTGCACATCATCATTCCTCCACCACCATGCTAGACAGCTGGCAAGAACTGTTTTTGCTGATTCACTGCCGTTGATTTTTCAACAAACACAGCACTGTGAATTACACCCAACTTTGGTCTCATGTGTTCTAAGAACATTACTAAAAAGATCTTGCATTTTACTAAACTGCAAAATCTGCAAACCTAACTCATGCTTCTGTATTAGCAACCTCTCCAAATATGTTATATTGGTTTGGTCCTTTTCTATGTTCTGTCATCAACTCCAACATTTAGGATGCTAAATTCCCAACCAAATTGGTTGGGAATTTGGTTCCCAAATTGGTTGGGAATGGTCTTATAACTCATCCCAGCTTGATGTGCAGCAACAGTTGCTTCATTAAAGTATCTCCTGATGCCTTTTCTTCATTGGCCCTTTTGCTAAGATGAGCGTGTATGGCTATACACGTTCAATTAATTAAGAGCTACTTTCCTTCTTAAAAACTTTGGCATTTAAGATGAATACGGCAGGGGTGTACTTTCTTTCCCACACACAGCTTCCCAATATTTCTGTTACTTTAGTTTAGTTTGACTGGTTTACTAAAAAATTAGTTTAGAATCTGCAGCATGCTTTTGTACACTTGAGATTAGCTTGAGGTAATTTTGAACTTGATTAGCACCTGATGATTTTTAATATGAGACAAAACTGAAAAATATAGACACTGACGTGACAGCATGTAGCTTAAATCATTTTTTACGAACTGACAGTAACTTTCAGAAGGAAACCAAGACGCTTATTTCTGACTAACCAAAAAGGCAACAACCCCATGACTGTCAGTGTGCCAGCCTAATCAACGTAATACTGCAGACATCTCTAGACATTACAGTGGTCCTGCTTGAAGACACTGTGAGCTCAGGTAGTCCTTCCTCCTGTAATGATACTTTACCACATAATAATCATACTTGGGTTGGGCTGCAGCAGGTACTCAGTCTGTCTGTAGATCTTCTCTGTCCAGTGTTTGGTGCAGTCAGCGCGGCTCATTAGGTTCTCAAAGTGAGCATCCAACTCTGTCCTTTCCGCCTGGCCCAGCTTCTCCTCAGTATACTGAAACAGCAAACAACCATAAACAAACACCTTGTTACAAGTCAACAAATGTCAACTCCACTGCTAATAAATAACTTGGGCTCAATGTTTCATTAATAATTACCATAACATCCCTTACTATCATGGTCTCAACCTACTCGTGCTCATATTTATCATTTTTACCCTACTGCTGTTGCCAAATGAGTAAATGGAAAAGCGAATAAAAGAAACTCTTCGTTAATTAGTAATGGTTTGGCTAAAATTACCGAACGTGACATTTGTATAGCTCTACTTCGTCGCCCTACAACTGAATATAGCAAAGCTAAAACCTGAATATTGAGAACATGTCCTGCTAGTTGTGATAATGAGATGTGTTATGAAGATGAACTGCAGAGTCAGACGTCCTGAAACGTAACAGCTGGTAGGCAAAGTGAAAGGAAGCGCGAGCCAAGCCGCCGCAGCCTTTAAATACCTGGACGGCTCGCGTAAAAAACAGCCCCGCACCGCTGGCTAACTTCTTCACGTTGAAATCCATGGCGTTAGTAGGCGAAGCTGCAAGCTACTGGTTTTGCTTTAGAGGCAGCTTCTTACAGCAGTAGCTACAAAAATATGGCACTAGCCAAAAATAAATCACGTGACCGTCTTGCGCGTAGCTTCTCATTACGTCAAAAAGCCTTTTTTTTACTGGCTGGTTTACTAAAAAAAAAAAAAAAAAAAAAAACAATAACATAACGATAATTGTGAGTTTGTGATGATTTTTCTCCTGCACTTGTAGCTGTTATGCTCTTCCACCGAAACACTAAAAAAAAAAAAAAAAATCCCAAAAACACTGTCACAAGTTCGTTTTTTTTTTTATCTACTTCCTTTAGGGGTCGCTATCCAAATCTATACCCAGCATCCTTCCCTGTCACATCCCCCTCCACTACATCCTTCCATGAAACTTTTCCTTGGTTTTCTTCTTCTCTCCTCCCCTCCTCTTACACTTTCAACATATTTTGTCCAATATGTACTCTATTATTCCTCTCCAGTTTGTTCGCTTTTACGTGAAAATCTTTGCATATTTAACTAAGCATACCTCGACCTCAACACAATGATCTCTTCAACACAATGTCGCCTGTAAACACGATTTATCACTGGAACTCTTGCCTGATCTCGACTATGGCCCTTTTCATCTCTAGTTGTCGACCCAGTACCTTGAACACCGACACGCATCACCAAAGTTGCTGTTTTTCTGATCTGCAACTCTCCAAAAACCTATCTGTCTGTGTGTATTAGTACCACTAACTGTATGAGTACCACTAACTCATACAGTTTGTGGTACTCATACAGTGTCACAGTTCCTGACTTGCCTGTCACTGGTTGTCTACAAATATACAGTGTGCAGTTTTTCTAACCTGCTGACACTTCCCATTAACACTCCTGTTTGGTTCCTGAATGCAGCACTACGCACAGTGACGACGTAAGAACGCACAGCGTTTACTCTGCTTCGGCAGCGCGTGAATTTTGTTTCCAGCTTTTTCGTACAGCTAACCATTGTTGAGGTAAGTTAGGAACTATACTACATTAAATGTCTACCTATGACCAAACCCCGCCTTCCCCGAGAGTCTAGCCAGAAGGTAAACTCAGGCTGTTGTTACCACATTGTTTGTTAGCCTAGTTAGCTCAACGGGAGTTAGCTGGGATGAAATATATTATTAAACAAGACTGTACTGTTGTTATTTTTTAGCTGCCACCAAACCAACCAACACGGTAACGTTATGCAGACCAGGTGGCCATGGCTTGGAAGTCAAGGACCCGCAGTCTGCAGGTATTTGACACGGAGCTGAGCGCGGACACGGTGGAGTGGTGTCCACTGTCCCCCAGCCATGACATCCTGGCATGTGGGACATACCAGCTGCAGAAAGCGGTGAGATAAGATGCGGCTCAACCTGTTAGAGAACGCAGGAATACATTCCAACACTGCCCAGCGCAATCCCAACGTCCTTTGACAATCTAAAAACTTTTTCGATTTTTTTTCTAGCTTGTTATTAATTAGAGTGAAAAAATAAACAAACAAAAACAGTAGCTAGAAGAAAATTACAAAGCCACAATACTCTTGCAAAAAGAAAATAATTTTACAAAATGTGACATGCGCCACTATCATCAATAAAAAATAAGGATTAGGGGAAAAAAGTAAACAAATTAAGAGAAAAATGGACGACTTTGGATCCTAGAAGGATTGGGAAATTTGAGTCCTTCAGTGTTTTGTCATAATTTTTTCACATGTTGCATTTTATTTGGATTTTATTTGACATACCAACCCAAGTTAGTTGGGAGGAAAATGTTGCGCGGTCTAAATTAATTTCTAGCAAAAGTGTTCATTTGTACTTGACCCTTTTTACCCTGATGTGCCTAGATAAAACGTACTGGAAAATGAGAGCTGCTAAAACGAAAGCCACTGTTTAAATAACAGGAACGTGAGGAAGAAGGTGCCCAGGAGACGTGTCACTATTTCGTGCAAATGGAAAATTGGGCAAAAAATTCTACAGCACCCTGAACACACCATAAGCAGTAATAAAGGCATCGTAAAGACCACGAGTCCAAACCGAGCCTGACAGATGACGTGGTGCAACCTTAAACAGTTATGCAAAAAAAGAATATGTGCACGAAGTGCTGAAACGAATAGTGATTAATTATGCCATACGGCGTAGTTACACACTCATGTCTGCTGTATGTCATTCCTGCTGCAGGAAGGCGGAGAGGACGCCGTGCCCAGCCGGACCGGCCGCCTCTACCTTTTTCAGTTTCGCCGGGAGGGTCCGATGAGCCCTCCTCTCACTGAGCTGCAGCGTCTGGACACGGCAGCCATTTTAGATCTGAAATGGTGAGAGGTCGGGCTTCACTAGCGCGGATGCAGTCGTGATCATTTCCTTTCTGTTCAATGTTTTCCCCCTCGTGACCAGGTGCCACGTCCCTGTATCGGGCAGGCCGCTGCTGGGAATGGTTGCTGCGACAGGAGAGCTGCACCTCTACACTCTGCTGGATAATCAGGTGAGAACTGCAGCTTCAGAAGAATCTGAAGCTTCTGATATCAGCACTGATATCTTCTGATAACAGCAACATTAGATTAAGCCATGTTATCAAGTATCCTGTTTCTTATTTTAGAATGTTTTGTTTCCATTAGCATGTGTTTCACAGCTGGTGTTGTGGTGTTTACTCATGAATGTGTGTATCCAGTAGGAAGGTGGGCGCAGTCTGCAGACTATGTGCAGCGTGGAGGTTGGAGTAGAGCGGCTGGCTTTGTCTTTGGACTGGTCCACTGGTAGAATGGACAGGTACTGTATGCTATGTGAGCCCCTGCTGCTGTTTTTTCTTCAGTCAAATTTCCAGTGGTGGATAATCAGAGGCCGTATGAAGCAGACCCTTCTGTTCCCAGCAGCAGTGACATCCGGGTGGCGTGCAGTGATTCTGCGGGCTGCGTCGGTGTGTTCTCTCTGGCTGAAGGAGCTCTGATGGCTCTGTCCCAATGGAAAGCTCATGATTTTGAGGCCTGGATCACAGCCTTCTCTTACTGGAACACACAGCTGCTTTATTCTGGTAACACAGCTGCTTCCCGTCATTTTATAGCTCCTGCAAATATTGAAGTGATTGATCGGGTAGTTTCAGAACATAGCCCAAAATAAAATCATTTGGTCTAGGATTTGCCAGGCTTTAAAGGGGAAATATTATGTAAAAGCAACTCCTTTGAGCTTTTCATTATGTTATAATGTTATTCCCTCATCAGAAACACACCTGGAGTGTTGCCTTGATTCTTTCATGCATGCTTGAGAAATCCTTTCATCTCCATGGCAACCATTTAGCTGTGCAAAATGCTTGGTTGGGCCTAGCTCCAACTTTTCCTCACAGCTTCTCCTCGGAGCTTCACAGCCTCCGCCTCACAGAGCAGCCCTCCTGTGTGACTGCCTCACTCGGTTCCTTCAGACTAGCCAGCAGCAATTAGCAAACCCCTGGCGGAACTGCTCAGCTGTTCCGCCAGCATTCAAACAGCGCCTTTGCAATTTGAATGTTTTGCAGACTGATATTGTGATGACATATTTGCACTACATTGAGCAGCCTTAGTGTTCATGTTGGGACCTTCTTCCCAGGGGGGGACGACTGCAAACTGAAAGGCTGGGATCTCAGAGCTGCTCCTTCAAGCCCTGCTTTCACCAGTAAAAGGTAGAGACAGAGATTTGTGTTTGTGTGTGTGTATCACTGCTGATGTCCTTCCTGCCAAACCTTGCTGGTAAATTCTGAGCTTTTCTGCTTCAGGCACTCGATGGGTGTGTGCAGTATTCACAGCAGCCCTCATCTGGAGCACATCCTGGCCACAGGCAGGTCAGTATCCTCATCTTTAAAGGAACAGTCTCCTGCTGGGTGTTGTGTTGTATTTGGTCGTCGTGTTATCGTCCCCCAATCTTGTCCCTCGGCAGCTATGATGAGCAGGTGTTGCTGTGGGACGGCAGGAACATGCGGCAGCCCCTCGGGCAGAGCGCGGTGGGAGGTGGGGTGTGGAGGCTGAAGTGGCATCCCAGCCATCAGTACCTGCTGCTGGCTGCCTGCATGCATAATGACTTCCACATCCTCCACTGCCAGCAGGCCTTAGGTTGGTATGAGCATATCAACGAGGAAAAGCTGCTCCCTGTTTTTAATTACTGTTTCTAACTCAGTTTACAGAGGAATGTTCTTTTTCTGACTTACTAAGCATAGAAACATGACTGCTCACCAATAGTGTTTGATTTATTTTGACTCAATTCATTATGGAATGTTCAGTTTAATTGGTGCAGATTCCAAAGTTAAAATATATCACTGTTGAACTTTAAATTTTTATCAGGACACTGATGCACCAGTTTTTAAATAACATTGGTCAAAGAAACTCTCCAAAAGGCTTCAGTATTCAACTAAAATACCAAATTTGAAGGAATTTTTTCTTTTTGAGTCTCTAAGCATTTTATTTTTGATCTAAAAATAAATTTGTAACTGTGTGATTACAAATTCCATTTAAGACAATTAAAATTGAATATGTTATATCTAATAATATTCTTAAAAGGCTTCATATTAGAGCATATCTCTCTAAAAATGCGTAGGAAGCATTACCTTTCACAGGCCAGATCTGAACCATTCTAGAATGATTATTCCAATGGCCACATTCTAACTAGGACAGCTCTACTTTATTTCAGACTTATCAGATTCACTCCAGGTGTAAATATGAGAACTCAATGCTGAAACTAAATTGGAAGGTTGAAGGATTAGTTTTTACTAATTAGTTTTTCACTTGTATTATTCAGTACAAGTGTCCTGTGTGGAACAAAGTTGAAAACGCATTGCTGATGGTTTGTATCTGTGTGTGTGTTTGCTCAGAGGGCAGCGAAGGAGCCTGCCCCGTCGTTGCTTCCTACATCCTCCACAACTCCCTGGCCTATGGAGCCGACTGGTCCAGGCTGTCCCTGGAGGACCCCGCGCCCCAATCCCCTCCTGCCACAGAACCAAAGCAAAGCCTCGCTCAGAGCAGAGGACACTTACGCATTCAGTACGAGTCTCCAACTGCCAGCTTCGACACGTCCCTGGAGGACGACGCAGGTCGATACATCCCAGAGGCGAGTGAACCGCCCCCCCCCAGTCCTGCTGCGGCGCCAGCCCCCTGCCCGGGTCAGGACACTCCGTCGCTGTCCTGTCTGCTAGCTAGCTGCTCATTCTACGACCACATGCTGCATGTGTGGCGCTGGGACTGGACTCCAGAAACGTCCCGACAGGAGTCCCACCAACAGTGACTGAGCTGCAGCCATGCATCCCATAAACACCCCGAACTGAGCAGAGGATGCAACGAGCACGTAGACCACTCTCCTACAAAAACACGAGGTTCACTTAGCAGATACGTCTATTTTGATTATGACACTGTTTTTATAATAAACACCACATGTCTGTAGCAGCAGCAGTGAGACGGCCCTTCATCCTGTTACCTACGGCAGAGGGTCTGTGATGCTTGGTGTTTTAGAAACATCTGGTGACCTCTGGTAGAAAACTGACCCAAACCAACACAGGTGCAAACCTAACCCTCTTCCATATCCATCACATAATATAAACCACAGGTCTCCAAACTTTGTCATGTGAGCCAAAATCATCAAGTCAAAAGGACTCGTGGGCCAAGAAAATAATAAAATCTTAACAAAAAGTTGATTTTAGTTTTTTTGTTTTTTTTGCCTAAACTAAATGCAAAATTTTAATTAAGTAAATAGTCAATTTTTAACTTATTTTGTTTTTTCTTTTTAAGGAAAGCAATATTATTCTGTGCCCAAATAAAACTTAAAAAGAGATTTTGCATACAAGAGGCTCGACTGAACAAATTTATTGTCAGGATTTAGGTCACTTTCTTTCAAAATGCTTGCTATATTAATCCAAGTTTAGTGAATTAGATAAAAGCTGATTTTGGTGCAGCACAGTTGGCTTTTCAGTTAAAGTCTCCTGATGTATTTGGTTCTGCTCAGTATAAAAAAAGTAAATAATTTGTGTCCACTTTAACAAGATTGTCAGTAATAATTTCACCCAGATTACAAATAAAAATCTAAATCTCCATCAACCACCAGTGATGGAGAGCCAACTTTGTATCATTCTTGCTTTGCACCTGGGGGCCACACAATATCAGTAAGGCCACACTTTGAATATCCCTGACCTAAACTGTATAAAAAGCCTGGTGAATCAGCTTTTTGCCCTTTTTTTTTCTAAAAAAAAGGACAGAAATGCTAAATGTTGATGGCATGTAGCTTAACACCAATTCATTAGAAGATGTTCAGTAATTGAGAGGATTTTAGAATCAAACTTGAAAACGTCCTGCACTTTCTGACACCTTTAAACTTTGAGTGACAATTCACCGGTGAAAAGCAACTCGTTCATTTGATCCCTATTTATTCATGTTGCAGTGGAAACAGCAGCTTTTTAGGTTGGGGTTCTTTAACTTCTAAAAGATTTTAAAAGTTAAAAATAACGTCACATTTATCTTCAGATTTGAATCACTAAACCCGTAAATGACATTCTGCTATAAATCATGTGTAGAGCGACTCAAATTTTATTTCCAGATTGAACATTTAAGAAATGACAGGTTTGCAGTCCCCTCTGTGATGATGATCCTGATGGGCTCCCATCCACTTATTAACGCACATAGTTCTTAGGATACAGCTTAAACAGCTTCCCTTCCTGTGTGGGTTCAAATCCATATTTCTCCAGCTGATCCTTGTTGAACGTGCCATTCCTAAAGTCTCTGGTGATCTGGGGGGCTACGACCTGATCGAATAAACTCTGTGCTGTCAGCGGAGGTTCCGTACCGACTGGTGACCGGTACGAGACGTAGGGCTTCAGCTTGAATCCCTCCAGATGAGGAACCACGAACTCAGGAATCATGGCCCGGACCGACAGGAACTTCCTGCTGGGGAGCTTCACCCCTGCAGGGCGGCAGCTGCGGCCTTTGTTGAGGGTCCTGGGTCCGCGCTTACTGGTGAACTCAGACATCCTGTCCGCACCTCGAACCAGACCCCTCATGAGTGTGGACAGAACCCCCATGGTTCCCTTCGGGTCTTCCTCCAGGAACATAAAGACACATGCAGAGGGCAGCTGTTAGCTTAAGCATTAGCAGCAAAACAACATAAAAACAGTTACCTTAATGTGTCTGAACTCAGCACGGGTATAATTAGCTCTGCACTATAGGCACTTTTCACTGTGGAAATCCGAAACGGACTCATTTACACTCACTATTAAACATAAAATTCTTCTCACCTTCAGCGTGTCGCTGAGTGGGAACAAGTGTGTACTACGACCAAATGAAGTGCGCAGTGATTGGTCAACAATAAAAAAAAAATACTTGTTGACCAATTAAAATACAGGATACTGACAGAAGCTGTTAGCAATTGGAGGAAACACGATTAAAACTAGAAAGCAGAAGCGCCTCTACTTCCGGGACCGCTATGATTTGTTCTTCAAAATAAATTCCTTTATCAAATATAGTGTGAAGAACAGCTGCTGAACAAAGGGACTTACTGCTCAAATGGGATGTATGTCTAGTAGGTCAGGCTTTTTAAAGATCGGTAATCGGCGATCGGCCAGAAAACTGCAGTCGGTGCAATAAGATGGAATACATACCCACATTCTTTGATTAAATTAATTAAATGGTGTAATTACAACAGACAAATTTAATTTATACCAGGTGAGTCTTTTTCATTTGAGAATGTGGAGCGGTACCGGGCTGATTCTGTGCCTTCAAACAATTTTAATTGGAGAAGCTTTACATTACTTATAAGTTGATGTAAAAATATTGTTTTAGATACATAAATTACAGCTACAGCTTAGAGTAGCTCATCCATTTATTAATGCAGTAGCCATGTAGCCTGTTGTAAAAACATTTTGTTAGACAGTATCAAACATTGAGAAGTTTTAATTATTGTCGTCAAACGTTATCAAACACGTTTTGAAGGCAAAAACCCTCAGAAATATACAGAGCCAACCATGAGAATCAACTCATTTAAAGTTAAAACTTAGATACAAATACAAACATTTGTGCTATCAAGCTAATTTTCAATTAGGAGCTCCAATAAATCTTTCTGATAAACATTACATTACCAAGCCACATTAAAACATACCTTTATCTTGATTTTTTCCTCTACTCTTCCTCTTTCTTTTCTCTCTCCCTGAAGGATAAATAATTTTTTGTGACATGTTTTGATAATTTATCTTCTACCAATGCTTTGGAGGTTTGGATGCGCTCTGCACAGCGGCTCATATTACCGTTCAGTGCGGTACCTACCGCGGCCACCAGGGGCCCCCCAAGAGCAATTTATTTACTTATTTTTCTTTTTGTCCATATAAGAAAGATTTCTACATATATTATAAAATATATATTATTGTAAAAATATATCACAACTTTATAATGAATTTACGTGTTTTTGTTAATTCAATCACATAGAAATCATTACTAAAAAAAAAAAAAAAAGAAAAAACAGTTACACTTAGGGGCCCGCTGGCGGCCCCCGGGCCATAAGCGGAAGGTGTTATGCCGAGAAATGCATGCCTGCCGTCAATGCATGCCTTGTCACGGGAGCTCGCATCGCTCTAAACTCTCGCATATTGATGAGAAAACGGACTGAAATCTGACCGAAGAGGAAACTTTAAAAGATATTCGTAACATTATCACGTTTCTTAACCATGTCAGCCCTAAAACGGTGGGTTTTATTTCGCAGATTAATTGGAATAAATACGGTTTTTACATCTTTATTCAGACATACGAGTCGAACGTTTTTCAATCAGTGTCTGATGAAAATATTCTCCACAGCTGGTTTGAAATTCCCCGATTTGTCCTTTAACACCATAATAGCTTAAAGCACTGCAAATCAGAGGCCCATTATGTAGAACATTTAACATCACGCTTTACTGCCTAGTCTATTAATGTAGGAGAGGATGCATTTTAATTTCTGAGCCTGCCAATATTTGCATCCCCTGTCTATTGTTCTCAAATATCATCTCATTGATATAAAACTTATACCAGTAGTTCATAGAACAAAAATCTATAAACACATTGCACAGCAGTAGTCTGTGTCGGTTTGTGGGAACTTAATGCAGCCTTGGTGGTACCACCTGTTGCGTCTGTCACATGCGATCTGTAAATAAAAAATCAAAATGGTCAAATAACAGCATGAACCTAAATAATGTTTTTAGTTCCTCATCTGTTTACTAAAGGTGATATTGGGTTTTGTCAACATAAAGCTTCTATTTAATCATTAATATATGTTTGGTAGCTCAATATTTGAGGAGATGACAGCATGTTCCTGACATGTATGGAGGTAAAAAAAAAATTCTAGGACCATAAGGAACTGTATTTAAGAATGACTTTACAACTGTACTTAAAAAAAAAATTAAATAACTTTCCACTTAACTGCCTTGGGTGTTTATTTATTTTATTATGATTTATTTTTGTATATCTAATTACTTTGCAACTATTTTAAGGATGGTATATGGTTTGCTTGAATTTATTTTTCACTGCATTACATTGTTGTCTTAGCCACATGTGATCTTCTGTGTCCCCACTGCCACAGTGTCTGCACAGGTTCTCCACTGACTACAGAAAAACAGACCGCAACTTTAAATCAATCTTATAAAATAAACTTAATGGTAATTGTTTTTTGCCTTTGTTTTTGGGGGGTTGTTTTGGATTTTTTTGAAAATATTTCCATTTGTTATTTGTTCTTTTGAAAGTTGAACAATAATCCTTTGTGTGTATCTCAGTCGTCTAATCTTCACTTTTTGATGATGTAACAGAAACTGCACATAATATTGGCATATTAGGCAGGCTCACATTGTGTCTGTCTAATCATGAATTGAAACACATGTATATTTAAGGTATTTCTGGGATTTCTGGTAAAAGAAAGTATCCCTTAGTGTTTACTTTTTTTTTATAATTTTCTCAAACTTAAGTGACTGACAGTATAAAAATGGCATTCATAAAATTTTAATATGTCTACATATATATGTCTGTATGTCTTGTGAAATTTGTCATTTTGTTAACGTTAATTTTATAAAAACACAGTAATGAATATAATGGTTCACATAATACATCTCATTCCAGTTTTATACTTTCACAAACTGCAAATCCTTTTTTGCTTTTTATGTTACATTAAAGCTACTCAACAAAGTGTAATTGGATCCTGGAGCAATTTTAAGTTTGTTGATTATGTTTTGGCCACAACAGTAACTGTTTTACATTGGACTGTGTTATTTATTTATTTATTAGAGATCCAGGCCAGGTGTATTGAAATGTTCTTCACTAATAGAGTTTGACATAAACACTAACATGATCCTACTTCACACATCTGCAACATTCAATATTTTAATGTTTCTAATTAAATAAAAATAGCTGACCTAACTAACCATTTGTTAGCTGAACACTAACAAATGGTTTTACACACAAAATAGTATTCCACCCACATAGGAACTGAATAAAAAAAATCCAAAAACATCTGATTCTGAAAGAAGTGTGGAAGCAATGTTGAGTTGCAAAGTATTAACAGCTTCTGCTGTTGATGGAAAGTTCAGATCCTTGTTTTGCAGTATGCACTCTGTAAACTGTAAAGACAAATATATTCTTTTGAAAAAAGAAAGAAGATTAACAGGGGACACACTACAAAGACAAATTATTTGTCAAAGTATTATATTGTCAGATAGAGGTCATGACATTTATGAATTAAACATTTTTAATATACTTCTTTCAGACTCTTTCCATTGTCATTAAAATAATTCAACCATCAATAGAATTCCTAGACTACATTATATTTCAGGCAGAAATGCACAGTTTAAGTTAGCCAAAACTGTTCATCTTAAAAGTTCTACTAGTGGAAAATAGCATTGCATTAATGGCAATGTGATTATTAAACCACCACTTTCATATTAATCTTTTTTTCACAACATCAAAATCATAAACTAGCATGTATATAAATATATTGTTATATAATTCTATCTGTCTTCAGACATAGATATATATATATATATAGATATATGTGGAAAGAGACAGCACAGTACACATAAAGACTATATAAATTGATTTGTAAACTGACAATGTGTCAGGTTCAAAACACCTTAGACACTATTAACACACTGAAACAGAGAAGAGACAACAGAGTAAATAACTTTGTTCTCTCGAGGAGAGCAGCAGGAGACCAGGTTAGTTACAAGTCTCCTAACTACTCTAACCTGATTCCGCTGCTTCCTCTCCTTTTATTCCCTTAGGGTGGTCCCTAGTTACAAGAGAGCTGGTGCACACAGGCTACAGCACAATACTTTTCACACGTTGGTGTGTGTCTTATCTAAAACAAAACAGTTGCAATTGGCCTCCCTGCTCATCCGCTCCGGGCCTCAACATTCTTCTCTCCTCAGATAGTTCCTGTTGCGAGGCATTGCACAGACTGCTCCAACTGCAATGTTTCTGTAAAAGAAGGCTCGTCACATAGTTCAAACATGAGTCACACTACACACATCTATTAAGTTCAAACCTAAATATTAAGATGTACTTAATGTAAAGCACAATAGTAATACAAAGTATAATAGTAATACATGATAAATTATATACAATTTCCCAAACAGCACTTACTTTCAGAGCAAACACACCACATGAAACCATATCTTGCTGGATGGCATGTTGGAGTGTTTCACATTTCCACCTTGACACTTTCATCCCTTTGCTTCTCATAAATGCCCTTGTTAAGAGGACAAAATGTTGTAGTTATCCAATTATGACATTTTCTATTATAATAAACATGAATTTTTCTCGTTTTTCTCACCTTGTTGCTTCCAAGCACCTCTTCACATCCATTTGGGACTCTCCAAGTGAGTTAAGGAAAACTGTCCTTTTTTCAAGTGGATAAATTACCTAAGGATGAAAAGGTAATGCCCAACTCAGGATTTTTCAGTAACAATATAAATTAAGAAGTGCCCTATTTCATTAACACTTTAAAGAATGAAAATCAGTTGTTGTGACATTAGATTTATTTGTTTTATGGACATTTGTAATCATTTTATTTTTATTTCATTTTATAAAAGTATTCCTTGTTTCTCTAACAATTACAAAGAAAGACATGTCTTACAATAAGTAAAAAATGTATTTAAAAAGTATTTTGCTTCTTACCACTGGCATCCAATGCTAACTTTCATTAACAATCCCCACAATTATCTTAAATTTTCTGGAACAGTCTGAGAAAAAAAATACATGGAAAAGTTGAAAAAATAATTACAACACTTTATTAACCACAAGCTGATATAACATCAAATGTAATTTCAAATTTAAAAAGTTTTCCTGGAACTTTTTTTGAGCCAAATCCGTGACATCTCAAAGATGTCAATTACTGTGGCTTGTTCCTGATGATTCCTTTTGTAATTGTTTACCATGAGATAAAGGTAGGCATTAATAACCTGAAAAAGAGTAATTTTTTAAAAAAGAACAAGTTTAACCCTCTTAAGACCATAATTGTAACTGGGCCGCCTGGTATTTTTTTGATTTTATGGCTGTAAAATTCTCAAAAAATGTGCAATGAGTCTGTATTTTTGCTCTTTTTTCCAGAACAACCTCGGCTTTCAGTATTTGTTAGTTATTTCACATTTCTGTCTATTAAAAATTGTGAACAAACAGTTTAAAGACAAAAAAAATAAAAGTCGGAATTGAAATTTCCAGGTTTATGACTGAACAAAAAATTAAAGATGGCAGGGGAAAACAATTTCAAATGAACAATTTCAACTTTTAACTACATTACATAAATGCAGAGAAAACTGTGAAGCCTGGCCTCCAATTTATAAGTTTTTATGCCTGTTTTTATAAAATTATTTCAGGCGTTTTCATTTTTTTGTGGTAGGCTCTAAAGCAGTTCCTCTCCAGCTGCAGACAGAATCCCACTCTGTACACCTCACATTTGTTTTTTGCCAAAAGTGATTTTTATTTCCATCAATCCACACTTCAGATTGAGAGGGTGCTGGTACCCATCTCCAGGGGTCAAAGGGTAAGAGGAAGGCTACACACTGAACAGGTCACTAATCCCTCACTTGGCTGATTTGTTTTGTTTTTTTTTTGCCCAATTCACATTTGGTAAAAATATTACTTAGGGCATTATTTCTGGAAGGTCACGACTTTATTTTCAGCATAATAAATATTTATTGCACAAGTCTTGCAGGAATCAAGATGGAGATAACATTTAGCCAATAGTAGCATTCATATGACAAACGTTAGCTTGTACAAACATTTGACATAACCTGGTTCGCTGGTTTTATGCCTCCCATGTTCACTGCCTTCATATATCAGCCTTCTGGGACACTTTATCAGTTTGCTGGATTTTCTTTTAGACATTGTCATAGTTTTATGCGGGATTTCAAATCGTCCTCTGCCTCTTCTCTCTCTCTCGCACCGCTACTCCGTTGATAAGATACGAAGCTCCACAAGGAAATTCCGTAACATGCACATGTGATTCACCGTTGGAAAGCCCCTTTTATGCACTTTCTAATACTTTTGGAATTTTGTGAATGCGGCCAACCGATCTGGAGTTACGAGACAGAGTAGTTTGGGTGACAAATATGACACAACGGTGAATCTTTCTTGTGATTGGTCAAGCTCATATCAGAAATTTCCTGGGTGAATACCGTAATGTACCACATATGCCCTGAAAGCGCAATGTCTCAGCTTTCCTGCACATTTAGAATTTTTTGGATGTTTTGAACTGGTCAGGAACTACGGTAATGGGAAGTACACGAGCCGAATCCTGTCGCTGGCGACAGGTTGGTCATAAGAGGGTAAAGAAGGTACGTATGAATATTGTTTACGCTGTTGTTTCAGAAACAAACTTTTTAGTAAATGCAGAAAATTCTTCCAGCATTTTTCAGTGTATTATTTTCCTTCTTTTTAGCATTAGTTTTCTTGTTTTATTGTTGTGAGTCGACGGCTTGTAATGTAGTAAACACTGCTTTAACATTGAGAATAAACTCCCAACTTTTAACATTAATCAAGTCTTATAAATGCAGTTTTCCTCACTAAACGTGACGTTAACTCGGTGAAGCAACCGACGAGCTTCACTTAAACTCTGTATCTGACTTTGAAAGCCAGCCAGTTGACTCCGAGCTGCTTGAAATATTGCCTAAACATTAAATCCTGGGGTTTAAGCTTCTCTCCTCGTTGCTTCTAGTGTATTTAAAGGTCACTTCTCACTTTGAAGTCGGCCAAAGACACCGAACTTGAGCAGAAATGTCTGGCTTTACAGTAAAACATGAGAGGAGAGGGGAAGAAAAGAAACAAGTCAAAAACAAACGTATAAAATTCTCTAATTAATAATGAGCTTTAATCTATTAATCCCACTGAGCTTTGGAGCCTTAGGGGGAACGTGTTTAACTCCGGGGTCCAGTTCGGAGTGAGCCTGAGACATGGAGGTGATCTTTAACCCAGATCTCTCTGAGCATTTGCTCTGTGTTGTTCTCTCTCCTCGTGCCCAGGGCAGATCAGCTTACTGGCAAAGTGACTTCAGTGAAGTCACACAGGGAGAGCATGTTTCTATGTAATCGACTCTCAGATGATAACATGCTTAGGATTTAAATGTCATTTTCCACCGAGAGATGTTTTTTTTTTGGTCTGTGATCTTTTTTTTTTTTTTTTTTAATTCACCAGGCAGGCATGGACAACCAGGATGAGGAGGAAAGCTGTGTCTACCCAGTACGTAAATTCTCAGTGTCAGGATTATTTAGTTTCATATTAGTACCACTCAGCTGCCTCTTGTGGTACCCAGAGAAGATTGTAATATGATCAT
Organism: Girardinus metallicus; assembly: GCA_903067095.1. Lineage (NCBI taxonomy): Eukaryota > Metazoa > Chordata > Actinopteri > Cyprinodontiformes > Poeciliidae > Girardinus > Girardinus metallicus. The sequence goes on along the minus strand of CAEGAE010094698.1, from coordinate 11,763 downwards.
TAATTATCTGTAATCAGTGGCTGATTTTGATATGAAGGATATGGTACACTGCTCAGGGGGGCAGGGCCGTTTTTTTTTTTTCTTAGCACAGGTTATCTGACAGTTGTGTACAGAAGTGTTTAGCTCCCACAGCTAGGAAATAAATACAAGCGTGTTATCATTGTTAAAAGTGAACGTTTTATATCTTGATACTGAGAAACATTCCTGTTTTAACAAGGTTTATATCTGGCTATAATGAGAAACCATCTTGTTACGATGATCTTGCTCCTGTATTTATTTCCTCGCTCTAACAGTTAAACGCTTCCATAGTTGTGTCCACAACAACTGTTCATAGCTGTTTTGTGTGCTAAGTCAGTGGTGAGTGGGTGATCAACACAAGTCCTGTAAGAAAATAAGATTGTATATAGCAGGTGAGACTGCCTAGGATGGTCAGACCTGAACTAAATTATTCTACACCAGACATCCTTTGAAATACAGGTTAGGATTTATGAAACCATTAATCTGTTGTGAAAATGAGAAAAGAGTCGTTTCTAATGCTCTCCTGACATCACAACCACCTTACTGGGATCCACCCAGTGCACTGTTCATCTAACTAATCACAATTTAAACTGATAAGGGAAAAACACGGCAACGGCGGACTACAAAGCTACGCTGAACCAAAAGGAACGAGTAACGACAAGCTTTCTACTTGGCGACGAAAGTCATAAGTTTTCCAAAAAATAAATACTCAAGTAAAGTAAAGGTGCCCAAGAAATGTACTTAAGTATGGACCTTACTGAAGGTACTTCACTGAATGGAGTTTGTTGGTTTATAAATTGAGTTGTAATACTCATTTAGTTCTTTCAGACCCAGCCTGCCTCAGGTCCAGTTTGTTTCATCTGCTGGGTTTGCTTCTGTGCTGAATTTTTCAGAACCTGGGTCCACTCACCAGTGAGATCAGAGCCAAGATGGAGCAGTTTGTGGAGGAAGGAACTGAAGCCAGTTTGGTGAGCACTGAGACCTACATCATAATGTTTTGACAATATGTTTTGCAGCCTTCCTTTTAAAATGAAATATTTCATATTCTGTAGTGTGCAGACCTGTGAATACCCTACAGGATATACTGTATGCGTAGAGTCTGGTACCAGAGTCAGTTCTGGTTCTGGTGAACTGGCTTGAACTGCTTGAACTTTCTGTCTCTGTTGTGTTTTTCTTGCAGTGGATTTTTGTTCTGGTTGGAGCTGTGATCACCGTCTCTGTTCTGGGAGTTGTTGTGCTGTTTCTCTACAGAAGATACAAAAAATCAAGTTGGTGTCTTATTGTTAATTGTTTACAAGTCCACATTACAGCTCTACTGCACTGCATGTTAGCTCTTTCACATGGTAAATGGACAGAATTTATGTGTATTAATACTGACCTCTCAAAGCAATTGACACAACAGCCCCATTCTCCCAGTCTCTCTCACACACACACATTCACACACTGATATCATGATGGCTAGACAACTTGCATTGGGGCACATTGAACTTCATGACCCTGTTTGCTGGTCTGACTGAGAGCATGTGGTTGTTTCAGAGGAGGAGGCAGGCGTTCCTCACTACCGCTTCAGAAAGAGGGACAAGGTGATGTTCTACGGCAGGAAGATCATGAGAAAGGTCAGTACGGTCTAAAACAGAAGTCTCCTTTGTCAGTATGAACTTCCTTCCAGTAAAATGTGTGAACATTGTGTTTACAAGACTTTGTGTTGTTGCTAAATTTAGTGGACACCAGATGTCTCACCATCAGTGGCCCACACTCTTCTCTCATCTTACATTTCAGACTTCATAGATTTTTCTCTGGTTACAATTTGACAAACAAGCTGATGTAGCTGAGTGCTATTGATGACTCTCAGTTCCTGATAGCAAAAGTCACATCACCCCCACTGTAATCAGGTGATGCTCTGAAGGTTCAATCCACCGATTGAGATAGGGGTGCACCGATTCCAGTTTTTGGTGAATCCCAGATAAGTAATAAGCCTGACCTGCCGATTTAGATTTCAGCCGATTCCATTTTTTTCTCTGAAATGTTGCTAAATGTAGCAAGAGAGTTGTTGAGTTGTGAACAGTGGGGTGACGATTGCTAACTGCAAATGTACAGACATGAGCTGGTATGTCAATCAAACCTCTGTCAAACCAGAGCAGAAGAGGACGGACAGTGGCTGATTTTTAAATTTTTGCAAAGGTAGATAAGATCGGTGGAAAAGAACAGCTTCACATGCCAGTATCGGCTGATCACTGATCTCCCAAAAGTAAGGAAATCGGGATTCATTTTCTGGCCAATTTATTGCCGATATCGGTGTACCCCAGATTGTGGCCTTCTGGAAGGAACTTGGAACATGGTCCTGCAAATTCAGAGATAGTCATAACCCAAAACGTCTTGGTAGGGTTGCTGTTTTTTTCTGGCTTTTTTATGTTTTTTTTTTACTACCAGTGTAATACATATGACGTTCAACTCAAAACATTTCACACATTTTAGAACCAGATTACTTGATTTATGACATAGGTCCATATCTATTGCTTTTTTTCTTCCTAATTTCTACCATTTCCGCTGAAATGATTAATATTGACCTCTGGGAAGATTTGGGCATTCTTTGTTTCTGGCCCAACAGCAGACACTTCATAAGCACATCTGTCTATCCTGTTACTTCCTGCAGAACATCAGTACCTCCTTTCAATTTTTCTCTTTTGACCATTGTCCAAATCTCTCCACATCACCGAGTGGACAGACGTTTACAGGTGGAAGCACACAGCCATCAGACTGAGAGCATCATGGCTCGCTCTCGACTGCCCTGAAGCTTATTTATTTTGTCCCACTTTCTCATCCTGAAGTTCTGCTTTGCACGGTTCCTGTTTTGCTCTGGATGTGAACCTCTGCTTGCCACCTGTAAATCACTGTGTTTTGTTTCTCTGCTGTAGGTTCAGACATTGTCCACAACTCCTGCAAACAGTTCAAACTCAGCTTCACGGCAGAGAGTAAGGAAGAGGACCAAAGTCCTGTCCATAGCACGGAAGTGAGAGCTTTTTCTAATTGATATTTTTATTGATATGTTTGCATACAGAAAAAAAGTGTTTACATATACCACAATGTGGAGCATAAACATATTGTATACACCATTAACTTCAAGATGCTTGTTTTCAGGAACAAAGAGCACGTGCAAAACACCTCCAAAAACAGATAATAATATAAGGAAATAAATATATACTAAAATAAATGCAAAAGTAAGTGAAGTAAAAAACACATAAATAAAAAAACAAAAGGCCAGGGGAATTTACATTAATGCAAAAAACCCCATAAATGGTTGCCATTTAGTGTGTAATTTGTTGAAATTTCGCATTGCTTATTTTCTCCACTTTTAAAATGAACATGACCTCATTATCCAATTTGGTCTAGATGGAGCTAGAAATGCAACTTTTAGAATAACTTTGCATTAAAAGTGATTGCAATGTCAACAGTCATAGACATTCATAAAAATTCCTTCATGTTCATGACAGGTGTTATGTCAGTCTTATGCACACCCTTTCAACTAAAGTGTTACCAAAAGATAAGCCAAGAAAACAATTGTATCAGAGCAGAAGGAGCTCAGTGTTTATTCTGAGGTTCAGGTGGAAGAAAGTTACCTCCCACCATGAACTGACCATGCTATGCATGAGATTTGGTCCAGTGATTCGTTTTCTTGATGTGCTGTTTAGGATTCTGCGCATCCGGAGGGAACCGCCCACCCTGCAGCCCAAAGAACCCCCTCCCAGTCTGCTCGAAGCTGATCTCACCGACTTCGATGTGCAGAACTCCCACTTGCCCTCGGAGGTGCTCTACATGCTGAAGAACGTCAGGTTTGTAAAGAACACCAGACAGAGTTTCTTTTTTTCTTTTTTTTTGTCTCTACTTGTAGCCAGTAGAGACGCACCAAGCAATCAGCCAGATTGAACCATTTCAATCTGAACCATTTTCCCCCACTAGGGACATTAGAGTTGATGAATCAATGGGGGTTAATCTTGGTATTACTACCTTTTCAGCTTCATTTGTAAAGTTCTACTTCTATCAAAGATTCTACTGCATCTTTTCTTTGGAGGTTTAGTCTTTTAAGTAGAAGGATGAGCAGTAAACCCTGCCTGGCCTCCTTCTTTCTGTGTGTATCCCTGAGCAAATGGGAAACAGCCTGTACTTGTATAGTGCTTCAATAAGTCCAGAAGACTCCAAAGCTCTTCACACTACATTCACCTATTGATGACAACAATAAGTATTATTTTAGCAACACCTTATAGAATGCGAGCTTGTTCTGTAACCCACTCCCCAGTGTTACATTGTATTCATTCCACTTTGTTTCCTAATTTTAACATTTGCACACATTTGTAATGGAAACACAGCTAATGTCGTTCTCCCTCTCCTACTGCAAAAGATCAGATAAGTTCATGTCTGCCATTATTAGTAGCTTCGAATGAATTGTTTGATTCTTTGTATTTGGCTAATAGTAAAGGAAGTATTATATTAAGGTTGAATATTGTCAGTAATTGTCAGAATGTTGCACTCAGGGTGCTCGGCCACTTTGAGAAGCCTCTCTTCTTGGAACTCTGCCGCCACATGGTGCTGATCCAGCTGCACCCGGGGGAGGGGCTCTTCCGACCTGGTGACACTGATGACAGCATTTATGTTGTTCAAGATGGCCGCCTGGAGCTCTGCATCCATGAGAGTGTAAGACTGAAATTCTCGAAGCGTCACAGAAAATATGGTTATTGGATCATTTGACCTCTGTTTAAACTTTATATGTTTTAGCTGAATTTTTTTCCACTACTGCTTTTATTATCTGGAATATTTTGAACATGTCACATAAATGAGTTGTTTACTTAAAGTCAGTTATAACATTTTTTGTGTTGAGGTGCACTGGTCAGACTTTTGTGGTGCGAGTATTTTTTTTTAAAGCCTTGACCTGCTGATACCGATTTTAGACAAATCTGAGTTCACTTTCAAAATAATACAAAATATCAAAACAATACTTAACATACTTCTTGCTAGCCCTCCTGCTGTAAATAAAGATATATATTTTTTATATTAGGAGCAGAAACAATGTCACACCACTATGTAAAGAACAGTTACTGTTTTAAAATCGACAAAATAGTGACAGAGTTAGCATTTTAGCCTAGCATTAGCATTTCACACATGTTTATTCTGCAGGATGTACATATTTATTTAAACTGTAAAATTTTACCACATTTTCTAGTCCAGGATGTTCCACAACGACGTCTGAAAGGTCAAATACTACTACACCATAAAACAGCTAACTTTGAGTCTTCCTCCGTCAGTAGTGTCCTCATAGAAGAGTGATGTTTTCCTGCAAGTCCTGGTGCATTCACTAACAAGACAGAAAAATCTGATTTTTGTAGTTTCTGTCCAAGTCGGTCACCAGCCAGGGTCGACGCACAGCAGAAGATTTGCGATGCCAGTTCTATATCACTGGTTTTATTGGGATGTTTCCAGGGTTATGTAATGGTTAATGCTGCTGCTGTTATTAACCAGAGTTAATACTGGCAATGCTGCAAGACCTAAGTAGGCTTGTAGAAGTGTAATGCTGCGAAATGTGCCTCAGGAACAAGATGCATCTGTGTAACCAGCTACCAGCGTAAAACTTTGAAATATTTGAACTTTGTAATAAAATAATCCAAGTCAGCCAAAGCTTTTCAGTATCTAGGTTGGGATTTTCACCTGAAAGTATTGTGGATCAGAATTGAAAGTGCTACAGCATGAGAGCGAGAACATATTAGCAACAGACATTTTTTCCATAGTTGATGCAATGAAAAAAATTGCATCAGCTATGTGAAGCAATCAACTAGATTGCTTCACCAATCTAGTTGATTGGTGAAGCAATCAACTAGAAAAAACACAAAAGTTAAACATCTGGTTATAGTCTTAGAACATGTGTCACATGAATTGATTTTTTTGATATGCATTTTTTTATGTGTGTCTAATATTTTATAAAAAGGCTCAAATTGTTAAATGGAAAATTAGCAGAATGTGCAAAATTATTTCAGATTTATCTATTAACCATCAGATTAATTTATTAATAAAAGAGTCACTTGTTGCCGTCCAGCAGTTTGAAAGGGTTCACTAAAAATCTGGACTAAGATGGATTCGGAGCAGTAACACCTGCACTGTCTGCCACTCTGTTCTCATCCTCATCCAGTGTGTTGTGGGTTTCTGTCCTTCAGGATGGGACAGACGCGGTTGTAAAGGACGTCCTGCCAGGAGACAGTGTCCACAGTCTGCTCAGTATCCTGGACATTATCACCGTAGGTCTACTGCCTCCTTCTCTTTCACCTACTTTGCTGCTCTTTGTTGTTATTGAACAGTCTCTCATCTATAGCGCCCCCTTCCTGACAGACAGTGCATTTTGTGAATTTCAGGGTTACCCGGCTCCTTATAAAACAGTGTCCGCCAGGGCTGCAGTTCCGTCCACCGTCCTGCGTCTTCCAGCCGTGGCCTTTCAGTCCGTCTTTGAAAAGTACCCAGAGACTTTGGTCCGCGTCATTCAGGTAAATCTCAGCTGCATGTTGATACAGACGCTGTTTTAAAAATATATTCATAGTGCATATCGTTGAGATTCTTTCTCCCTCTAGATTATTATGGTGCGTCTCCAGAGAGTAACCTTTCTTGCCTTACACAACTACCTTGGCCTTACCACTGAGCTTTTCAACCCGGTACTGTAATTGCACCAGAAATCATGAGAAACTTATTAATTGTTTGAGAATAAATTGAAAGCCTTTTAAGACTTTTTTATTATTATTTGTGTATTAGGAAAGTCAGGCTATATCTCTGGTGTCCGTAGCCAATGTTCTGGGTGAGGCTCATCAACACAAAGGGTTTCGTAGGCAGCCATCCCACTCTGAAGACACGAGCTCTGAAAAAGTTGATGCAGGTTGGAAATGAGTGCCATATCTCCAGGGGTTCTGTGACGTTGCTCTTATCATTTTCATTGAAGTTTTTTTTGTCTGTTTTTTCTTTCATGACAGAGAAGTTCAGCGCCGGGGACATGGCTACACCTAAATATAAGAAATCTTGCTCCGTGCCGGGCTCAGGTACACATGTGTAATGTTCTGCTCGTGCATAATCAAAAACACAGACAATCATGTGAAGAAAAGTCAAGGAAATACATACAGTATCTCAGAAAAGTGAGTACTCCCCTCACATTTCAGTAAATATTGCATTTTTTCATGGAACAACACTTTGGTACAATGTAAAATAGTCGGTGTACAGCGTTTATAAGAGTGTACATTTGCTTTCTCCTCAAAATAACTCAACTTCACAACCATTCATTTCTAAACCGCTGGCAACAAAAGTGAATATATCCCTAACTGAGAGTGTCCAAATTGTTCCCACAGTGTCAGCCACAGTATTTTGTGTGGCCACCATTATTTTCCAGCATTACCTTTACTTGTCTAAATTTAAATGTACTCATTTATAGATATATTAATATATATTATCATATTTCCATGTACATACTTATTACTTTATTTATATATTTTATGTTTAGGTCATATATAACATGTATATGTTTTTTATAAATTTTATTGTGCTAATGGTTATATTTACATTTACTAATATTTAACAATTTGACTGAAATAGCTTGTCAATAAATAAGCAATTTCCCCGGGGCGATCAGTAAAGTATATTCTGATTCTGATAACTCTCTTGGACAGGGAAGTTCACCAGAGCTTCACAGGTTGCCATGGGATCCTCTTCCACTTCTTCATGGCATCAGTATGTCACGGTACATTGGCATTCATGGTTCCCTCTCCACAACCAGCAGCACCTATCCAGTTCCAAACCATGACCCTCCCACCACCATGCCTGGCTACGTTCCAGAAACACTTGCCTTTGTCCTCACCTGGTTGCCACCACACATGGTTGACATCATCTCGTCCAAATAACTTTATGTTGTTCTCTTCATGGTGGCCATGTTGAACTTCCAGTGTCCAGTATGAGAGGGTGTGAAAATATAATGCTTCCTGTCCATACCTGAGACCTTATAACACTAATGAGTGACATGACACCAGGCTAACTGGGCACAATTTGGGTATGTAGTGGTTAGGGTTAGGGTTATGACCCTGTAGAAATGCTGTAGAAATGAATGCAAGTCAATGGAAAGTCCCCACAAAGATAGCCATGCAAACGTGTGTGCGTGTGTGTGTGTTTTTCAGGTGATGGTCCTTCAGAAGTTACCAGAGTGTTTGATCAGACTCAGTCTGCCAAAGAAGAGGCGGTGAACCAAGGCTCTGTTAAGGTCTCTGTAGAACAATTCACTTTGTTCTATTGTTAAAATGAGTTAGCTTGAATCAGGATGCTGGGAAGCTGCAGCATCACTCGTTTGGCTCACACCTGCTCAGTCTGAACGGTGTTGTCTCCTCAGTCTATTCTGAAGAAGAGTGTGACTATGCAGCACTCTCCTTCTGCTGTTTATCACTACGGCGAGCCCGGAGGAGGAGCCGTCCATCACAGCAAAGTCAACGTCATCTTCCAGGCTGCTAAGAAGGATCTGCTGCAGGTCATTCAACTGCAGGTAGCCTGCATAGGAAATCTTTCAAGTTTCTCCCAGTAAGCTGAGGTGGATGTTTTATGGTACTATGATATTACGATAGAAAGGAACACATATTATCTGCTGGCGTTGCTCAACAGGACCCCAGTCTGTTGGAAGGAAGGGTGACCCTTCGCCAGGTCAAAGCTGGGTGTGTGGTAGCCAACCAAGGAGATCAAGTGAGTCCAACAGAAACATGATGTTTTTCTACTGTAAGAATGAAGTGTCTGAAATTTTTTAAATTTTTAAAACGCTTATAGACATGCTAAGGGCATCTCCTTAACAAGGAAAAAAATAGCTGTAGCAAAATAGCAGCAAAAAAAAAAAGTAAATATTCAAATGATCAAATAATCCAATATTTTTGCAGCATAGTTAGAGCTTTAAGTCTGTTTTTAATACACAAATTTGCTTTTTGTTAAAGGTTTCCTTTCAAAGTCTGCAAATACTTTAGCTAGGCTCTTTAAGAGTTTCTATTTTTTGACATAATTGGTTCTGCGTTAGATGAGACTGGGGATTTTTGAAAAACAAACAATCTTGGTGGTCGTCCTCTTTCAGGATGTGAGCGTGGCGTTCGTCATCTCAGGGCTGCTCCATGTCTACCAGCGTATGATCGACCGCGAGGAAGAGAGCCTGCTCTTCGTCACCCACCCGGGAGAGATGGTGGGTCACCTGGCCGTCCTCACAGGGGAGCCCCTCATCTTCACCGTGCGAGCCCACCGAGACTGCACCTTCCTCTCTGTATCCAAGGCCCACTTCTACGAGTAGGACCACACTGTTCACAACACCTCTGTCTTTTCATCATGAATACTGTGTGACTATCTCGGTGTGTGTAACGACAGGATAATGCGGGAGGAGCCGAGGGTGGTGCTGAACGTAGCTCACACGGTGGTGAAGAGGATGTCATCGTTTGTCAGGCAGATCGACTTCGCCCTGGACTGGATGGCCGTGGAGGCTGGCCGCGCCGTCTACAGGTACGCTGAACCAGGCAACGCTTCACTGTCAAACTGAACAGATGTCCAACTCCGCATTCAGTCCAAATGTCTGCTTTTAGACAAGGAGACAAGTCAGACAGCACCTTCATCGTCCTGAGCGGTCGGTTGCGCTCTGTCATCGCCAAGGATAACGGCAAGAAGGAGCTGGCTGGGGAGTATGGCCGTGGCGACCTGATTGGTGTGGTGAGCTGCCGACGCGTTGGTATCCACAACCCTGTTAATAAAACGTTCAAGAGAACAGAAGAACAGCTCAGATTTCTGTGTCTGACCAGGTGGAGGCCCTGACGCACCTGAATCGAGCCACCACGGTCCACGCTGTCAGGGACTCGGAGCTGGCCAAGCTGCCTGAAGGAGCGCTGAACTCCATTAAGAGGAGATACCCCCAGGTGGTCACCAGGTTGATCCACGTGCTGGGACAGAAGATCCTGGGCAACATGCAGCAGGTCAACGGGCCTCTGACTGGTAATCACAAAAAGATTGTTTCCAAACCACCACAGCTGCAGTTCCAACTACAGTTTAGTTAATACTGCAGCCGAGTCAATGAAGTGGTTTATTGCCTGGTTTACTACTTACCTCTCTGGCTGCAGTCAGTTTATACAACTCAAGTCCTTTAATTTAACCCCCTCCACCGTCACCTCAGGTGTGCCTCAGGGTCCTGACCAGGCTCTCTTCCTTTTCATCATTAACATCCTTCCACTTGGCAATATCTTCTTCAAATTTGATGTTCATTTTCACCGTTGTGCTAATGACACCCAGCTCCACATCACAACTAAACCCTTGTCTCTCTTCTGCCCTCCTCCTTCACTGATTGTATCTGTTTTAATGGATATATATACAATATTTTATGCAATCAAAAAGAAGAAGCAAAAGGAAACCAATGCTGGTTGTTTTCTTTAAGTTCTTTGATCAAAAATCTTTTCCCAACAAAAATGGTTTTGTGTCCTCCAGGTCGTGGTCTGGGCCTTCAGACACCCACCAGTAAGTGGGATGCTGGGAATCCAGCCTCTAATCTGTCCACTGTGGCCATCCTGCCCGTGTCGGACGACGTTCCCCTCACCACCTTCACCTTGGAGCTCCAGCATGCTCTCAGTGGCATCGGTACCCACACACCCCCACACACACACACACACACACGCAGACACACCCGCTACCTTCTTACTGCTGTCTTCAGAAGCTGCAAGTGTCAGGAAAACTCTTCACATCTTACCTCATGTTGTCAGAAGGGATGTTTATACAGTGCACAGTGCCAATACCCGTCAGCTTCCTTACATTAACAATATTCAGTGTAATTTATAGAGATTTAATCTGACAGACCAACATAAAGTAACTCATTACTGGAAAAAAATAAAGTCCTGAAAACATGAGGTATGAAAAATTTATCTTTATAGCATTTGAAGATTATATAATCTGTATGTTCTGCTCCGCCGACATGTTCTAAATAAAACGCATTTGTTCCAAAAGTTACTGTATGAAGTATAAGTACCAACTTATAAGTATCAACTACTCGGTATCAGCAAGTACCTACACTGAAGTACATGTGCTGTCTGTAAAAACCTGGTATCAGGATTCTCCTTACTCCTAGAAGTTTGCACATTAGCCAGAGGCTTTCATTTCAGTCTCATCTGACCAAGGACTTTTCTCTACAATAGAAAAACTGCAAATGGCGTTACTGGTGGAGTTTTTTTCCAAGACTGGGTTTTCTTTCCAGTCCTGGAAATAAGGACCTGTTTTTACCATTATCATAGAACTCTGCAGCTCCTCCAGAGGGACCTTTGGCCTTGTGGCTGCTTCATTCGTAAACTCTGTCTTTGCCACCATGACAGTAAGGCATCTCATGTCTCATGGCTGCAGCTCAGCCGTTCAGACATTCAGAGCTTGGGATGTCTAAGAAGGGAATCCTGCTCTACACTCCACTGATCTGTCTGCTGGCTCGTCAGTGTCCATGAAGCTATTTGTTCTCTAATCCTCTCTAAAAATGATTTTCACATGACAGCTGCTATTATACCCAGCTTAACCCTCGTGCGAACCTAACATTCTGTTTACTCCTCTTGTCCTACGGGTCAAAAATGACCCACCCTAACAAAAGCCCCAAAATAAAGCAGATTAATTGAACTTTAAATCCAAAATCTATTTTGCATGATGAAACAATCTGTTATTTATCAATTCAACTCAATTTAATTCATTTTTTAT
>CAEGAE010094666.1:0-23907 GCA_903067095.1 Girardinus metallicus | reverse complement strand
ATATATATATATACAGTTCTGGAACTGCTGGGTGTTATGAATATTCACGATTTGTGTCATTAGTGAAGAGCTGCAGTGGAAACAGAAGGACAGAAATAACCACTGCACAAAACCAAGCCAAATCTCTGCATTCTTCGCTTACTGTATGCGTGTGTGTGCGTGCGTGTGTGTGTGTGTGTGCGTGCGTGTGTGTGTGTGTGTGTGTGTGTGTGTGTGCTCATTCATACGATCATTTGGCAGATTCGTGAAGTGTTTGAAGGGAGCTAGGGGGATTAACCATTAGACAGACGGACGGGACAATTAGCATAGAGGTGATCACATGAGAGGATTGTAAGACAGACAGGAAGCGCGTGCCGCAAATTATTACACAATTTGTACAACTACTTATTCAGCGATTTGTGCCCCTTAGCCCAATAACACGGTCAGGCGAACTTAGAGCTCTGCCAGGCGAGTCGTGCATGCACGTCAGGCAATCACTGAGCCCCCCCCCTAAAAAAAAAAAAAAAAAACAAAACAAAAAAACAACACAACACATCAATAATGCCTCAAACCCACAGTAAGTGTACATGGTATACTTACTGGTAGATGGAGAAGCATCGCGTTGATCCTATTCAGTCTCAAGTCAAGTCTTTAACGCTGGAAAGTCGTTTGGACTGCTCTGATGGCGCCCGGACTTCTTTTTTTTCACATCACGTCACCTTTAATTCGTTTTTCTCCGCGTAATAAGCCGATAACCACCCAACAACTCCACCCGGCGACCAGAAACCTCTACCCGGCTGTTCGCTTCTGGACACTGGCGTTATCAAATTCCCGTTCAGGCTTCTACAACTAGGCTGTGTTTTAATATTAACGTCAAGACGTGGAGGGGAAACAAGTAACTTCCGGTAAGAATTAGTGACAATAAAACAATTGCTTTTTTTTTTTCTGGCAACGTCTCTCGGAGCAGTTGACGCTTTGAGGCTGCGAGTAACGCTAGGAAACGCTTAGCTCTACGTCAGCATATCAGAATGTTTCCAAACACTTAAAACTGTCTGTGCCTGACAAAATAAAGCGGAAAATGTTGCTTTATTTCTCGAGCTCAGCCGCCGAACTTCCGCTTCTCCTCGTGCCAGCTTGACGAACTGATGACGCAGCCTCTGTCTCGTGCTCCTCTCTCCTCCCTCTGCCTCAGTTTGCGTGCGCTGTTTCTCCGTTACGTCCGCCAACACCTCCACCACCGTCATCATCGGCGTTAAAATAAGGGTCTGCAACCCCAAAATAAAATAAATTCAATCAGCTCAGCTTTCACCGCGACGTTGCCCCGGTAACTAATTCGGAGTCTGTACTGCCCACTTACCAGTACTGTAGTGTCACCTCATAAAACACTCACTCCAGTTAGGTTTACGGATTTACATATATATATATATTTTTATCTTTTGGCAGATTCCGTGTATTTATGTTTTGTTTATATAACTGCTTGCAGATGTTTGATTGGGTTATTTTGAGTTAAAATAATAGAGTGTTGCAGAGAGACTGAGCTGCACCTCTTGCGGGACACCACTATGGAAAATGTTGTCATGCTGCTGGTCTTATGGCGCTGGCCGTCCACCGTAGCACTGATTGGATAGAGTTCAGGAAAGAATGGTTCACAAGTTCACTGAAATTGGGTTAAGCTGGGGGGAAAACTGGGAAATACAATAGGACTGCACTTTTGCACTGTGATTTTGTTTGTTTCTGTTCAAACTTTGTGGACATCCGCATCTCGGTACAGCTGGACTCCAGAAAAAGGAGAGTGAAGTTCCCAAAAGAGGGAACTGTTTAACCTTCAACGTTGACTCACGTTCTTAAATTACGGCAGGAAATAAATATAGTATTGTTCAAACTGGGAGTTGGGTACGCGTATACCCCTCCACTCTTGACACTCCACCATTATCTGCTTCTAAATATAGCCCCGTTCGCCTATGTGGTCGGAACCGACGCGGTCACGCTCGCTTTGCCCCCCTCTCTCGCGCGGCGTCGGAGCTGTTGGATCTTCCATGTGGTCACATGCGCGTGGCGACTCATAGAGGGAAAAACTCCCGGTGCTGTCAGCGCGACCTTGAACAAGGTCACTCACTCGGCGCTGCAGACGCTGCAACTCTGCGGGGCTGCATCACAGCCTTCTGCTTGCTGCAGAGTCGGCATTATCCCGGACGAGGAAGCCGTCACGCTGAAGAATTCACGCCGCATCCAGTGGCGGGGAAAACACACGTGTTTTAAGCAGGTTTTGTTTTATGATTTACTGCTTCGTGAAATGTTCTAACAAGTCAGTGCGGCGTGTGTCCTATGGTGGAGAACGACTTTATGGTCTGGGCGCAGGGAACGCTTGATGGATGCCAGCTGGGGTCCCCAGGGTGCTCCTTAGTGCGGGTCATGACCTCAGACAGGTGTAGGCTCATATGGTTTATAAATACCAAGGAGCCATTGTGCCTGTAGTGCACAAGCAAGTAAGGCGCAGTATCAGTGAGTCATAGATTACACAAAACAATGTTCACCTTTACACCAAACAACCTACTTATTCAAATCATTACACCATAAAAAAGCTAACAAATAGACATAAATTTCGATAATGCACAGTCTCTGAATGTGTAATGCTCAAAAATGGTGAAATTTGGCTTGAAGTCAATTTGCCCTTCCACCAGTTTGTATCCACATTTGTACTATCATGTTGCCATTCAATGTGGATCATCTTGTATGTTTATATCGCGTTCATATCTTGCTTTTTTAGATGTTGTCTGCCGTGTTTTCACATCAACCATCTATGAACTTGGAAATTTGGTTATATGACTCCAAAAGTTCATATCTGAGGTCATAATGTGTCTTATTTCATTAGACATTTAGCCCAAACAACAATCAGAAATGTGTGTCATGCATATACTTCCCATATCACATGGTATGAATGACTAACGTTTTGGGCGAGAGGCGGGGTACACCCTGGACAGGTCGCCAGTCTGTCGCAACACAGAGACAGACAGGACAAACAACCATTCACACACACACTCACACCTCAGGAGAATTTAGAGAGACCAATTAACCTAACAGTCATGTTTTTGGACTATGGGAGGAAGCTGGAGTACCCAGAGAGAACCCATGCATGCATGCCGGGAATTGAACACACATTTTTAAACCAGTATGACTGATTAGGTTTTGACAGTTTGTTTGATCAGTACACCGGCTAAAGAAAGTAGGTCTTGACTGATGAGAAATGAGAAGCCAGAACAAACCCAGATCATCAAAAAGGTAGTGCAAGATAAACATGCTTTTTTCTGCAAATGTAACTTACTGTATTCAGATTGCATAGGTTAAGTTGTAATAATTACCCATAAGGTCAAGGTCTACCCTTGTTTGTCTGAACCAGTATCAGAGAACATGTACTCAAGTAGTGCTGCGTTGGCAAAATAAGTAACTTCTTTGTGGCACAGATGTCTCGTTGATTCTATATCTAGATTAGTATTGTATCATTGCTAAATTAGAAAAAGAGGTCCTGACCATGGGAACCCCGGATTTATCTTATTATGTCAAAAAGGCTGCAGTTTCTATCTTGTATTATGCGCAGCACTGTAGAGACACCATATTTGGATCTAAATTGGGTACGGATTTTCCCATTGAATTCAGGTCAGGAGTGTGCCTCGGCACTTCAGACGCTGCCCACCATTCGTCCTCTAGTGGCAGCAGATGGAGGCTGCGGTGGATGACGTTATAGCAGCTGAGAGTGTGTCCTCCAGTAAAAGGTCACCCACTGCCTTTGCACATCATCTCTGCTTCCTGAATTCCTTGGTTGAGGTCCCCAAACGTTTCCTTTTCTTTTAGCAATGTCCTTCAGAGCGGTCTCAGATTTCCAAGGTATACGTTATTCTTTGGTTCTTCGCCTTTATGTTTTTATTTGGCAAACCTGAGACTAGATGGAATGATAGGATAATTAAAAATATCCTCATTCCCTATAATTAAAATTGATGAAAATCCACAATGAGGAGGTAGATTAAAATTTCACTCCAGCACCACAAAGGTATTGAATGTGTTGCTGCATCTTGCCTGCCATCTGCTGGTTGCCTTAACATTAAAGTCAGCAGTTTTTGACTTTAACAAGCAATTGTGTAAAACGGTTTTTATAAGCATCTAGCTGTTTTCCTAATTGAAAATAACTAATAGATAAGAGATCTGCGGCCACAGCAGCATTTTTTTCCCCCGGTGCCCGTTTCAGACTGACTAAAGCTAGAGTTTCCAGCAGAGTATCACTTACGGGGATCACCTGAAAAGCATCAACACAGGTTAAAACGGCTGAGCTGACGACTGCAGGCGTATCACACTGTACCTCCACGAGATAGAATGTCCTCTTTTGAAATTTGGCACCATATTCCTGACCTGGTCTTAAAATGTTAAAAAGTTTTACAACGTTTAAAATATTCCAACCCATTTCAGAAACTGTAGAGTCTGACCAACCCTATTAAAATTGACCAAAAATATATTTTAATTTGAAAAGGGAGATTAGAAATATGACCAGTAATTTTTTTGCATCTTGTGTTGTTTTATCTGTTTTTTGGTTTTTTTTTTTTTTGGTTTTTTTACTGGATCCCCCCCTGTCTAATTTTATACTTTTAATATATTTTAGTTAATTTTATCATGTATGGCATTTGGTCCTGTATTATGTTTTAAAGTGCTTTTAAAAAGATGGACTGGATTGGAAGCTGGATAAACTCCAACATCATTTTACGGGGAATTTATGATAGACAAGGACGAGATACCATATATTTTTAAAAAGTGGAAGTCATGTAATATATGGTTGCTGAAATCACAGCTGCAAGAATTTAAGGGTACGTCTGTAACAACTCTGCATTTCTAGACATGGAGTCTCTCCCTATTGCAAAATAACTCAGCCATCAACTTTAGTTTGTTTGCAATAGTGGTAATGCTAAGGTAAATTCTGAACGTTTCCCTTAACCACAGCTAAAATGTGTTGTTCAGTGACGACTGTCTCAAGGTTAAGAAACTTAATTCGCTAGCAAGACTCACTTTAGGAAGCTTCCTAAAGTCTTTTTAGGACTCATTAGGAAATTAATGACTACTTAATTTCCTACTCATTGGAAATTTAGTAGGATTTACTAGTCTAATTCTGTTATTCATTTTGGTTGGCTTGAGTACATCAAATTGCATGTATCACATTTGGGAGTAATTATGGACTCAGATTTTAAATGTAATAAGCTGCTCCGCTTTGTTTGTCAAAAAAGGAATTTTTCTTCAAGTCCTGACAAACACTTTTGTTGAGGCATGTCTTGGAGAAAATAATAGGAGCCTCAATCTGAACATGTCTCAACAACTGCAATAGAACTTTACGCTGGTGTCAGTCAATCTTTTTCACGTCTTCGGCTTGTTTAAAATCATCCTGACTGTGTTTTAATTTGTACCCAGACTAGAGCACATCTCATTTGCTTTCAGTTGCCACAAAAACTAGGTAGAACCTTAGTGGAGATGAAGGTTTTTCTGTTGTGCTCTCTCAAACTGTGGATTACGTTGCCTCAACAGACATTAATTCCTCCTATTTTTTAAAAGAAAGGAAAGCCATTGTTTTTCAACAGCATTTGGCCTGTTATGAGCTGATCTGCTCTTTTCAGTCGCAATCAGATTTATTGGCCAAGATGTGCACAAACAACGACTTGGACCTCGATATTAGTGCGCTTAGAGTGTACAGTCAGAAGACCAGTTCAGTGATCATTGGAGATAAGCACCAGCGAGTGTAGACAATGGATAGATGACAAAAAAATTTAAAGGTGTATCAATTTTTATGTAAGGCTGTTCTTTTGAAAAGCAGCATGTTTTAACTTTTTGGTGGAAATCTCAGAAATAGAACAGTATTTACGACAACAATTTCTTTTTGAAAAGTTCTTTAATGCACTTTTGCAGAATAGTAGCACTGATGAATCTGACCATCAAAAATGCAAATGGATGGCTATGCATATTATTTTTACAAACTTGTTAGGTACCAAAAAGTAAACCTGTTTGATTGTTGGCAGGATTCAAGGACAATGGACTCAGATAACAGCAACATTTCTCTAAATTGAGTTTCACACTGCTGTAGCAAGTTTCTGACAACACAAATCTGGTTGCAGTACCCGGATTATTAAAAAAACAAAATTGGTTCATTTCGACAGTGGTGATCAGTGCAATACCGTTTTAGGCCAGTAGAGAGCAGCAGCTCCTCACAAAGTCGTAGAACCTATGGCATCTTAATCTTTTCATTTGCTGCATATGCACTCACATGCAAAGAGAAAAGTTATATGGCAAACCACACAAAGGTTTATAAGGCATCAGCATTGTGTCTTCATTTTAACTGACAGAATATAGGCAGCATTTACACAGAAAGGAACTGCTAGACTGAGACCTCCTCTGTCAGCAGTGGGTAGGGTCTCATGAGGTGTTAGTACTCTCAATCCAGAGGCTTTTTTGGAAGGTCTGGGACAGGTGTTGTGTTTCCATTGGGTTGCCTCTTGTTATTGTTGGAATAGTTGGTTTTAGAGCTTCTTCTATTTGTCTGCCGCCTGTGGCGTCTCCTCTTTGCCTGACGAGAGTTGGGTTGTTTTGATTCTTGTACTGGTTCTAGTTGCACTTTGCCACTCTGAGTGTCCGAGGACTCGTCAATGAAGGCAAGGTTCTCCGCCAAGTAGTCCAGAGGCTGTAGCTGGACAGATTCCGGAGGAGCCTCCGTTGCTGGAACCCGGTCGGTCTGCGTGGCCCGAGAGTCCGTTTCTGATTCTGATCCGGATTCTGATTCAGAAGATGAATAGGAAGAAGAGTAAGATCCAGATTCGGTCTGACTCTGGTTTTGCTCTTGTTTTTCTCCCGGGGCTCCATTGGCCGAGTGGCTGTGACCGTGACTGTGACCATGACTGCGATGGCTGCGATGGCGGCGCTTTCGCCGGCGACGCTTGAAAGGGTCCTCTAAATTTCCTGGAATACGAAAGTCCACGGACATGTTCTGGATGTTCTGGGTCCAGTCTGTGGCATGGGCTCTCAGTTCCTCCATCTGAAATAGAAACGCATCTTAAGATCTGTATGGAATGTCTCAACATTTTTAAA
Source organism: Girardinus metallicus (assembly GCA_903067095.1). Classification (NCBI taxonomy): domain Eukaryota; kingdom Metazoa; phylum Chordata; class Actinopteri; order Cyprinodontiformes; family Poeciliidae; genus Girardinus; species Girardinus metallicus. The sequence continues at coordinate 16,818 of CAEGAE010094666.1, read as the reverse complement.
CTCTACTTTTGAAATAAAATACTCCTTATGTTTTAGTTATTTCATGCTTTACATGCATAACAGCCTCTTCAAAGCCAAAACACTCTTGTAATGTTATTGGTAATGGTAACTCAAGACAGTGGAGCTGATGTAGCTTAAGGTAGTCCAGATAGTAGGTGGAAAGAGACCCAGGAAACACTTGGGTCTCACCGTCACCTACCATATTACCTTCCCTCGTTAAAACAAATGATGATGTACAGACAGCAGGAAAAATACAGAGAAAGGAAGTACCTCAGCCCTGGTCTTCTTTGATAGAACCCGGAGCCAGTTACCGATCATTGTCAGGACGGAAGCAAAGTATGCAAGACCCAGGAGGATCCAAAACCACACCAATGGCTTATACCAGTACTCTGGCAAAAGGTTCTCTCCTATGCGGGTCATAAATTCACCTTCCCCTTTGATACAAATACAAAGTATACAAAGGGAAATGTTAATGAAGTAAATCAATCAATCCATCCATCCATCCATCCATCCATCCATCCATCCATCCATCCATCCATCCATCCATCCATCCATCCACCCGCCCATCCACCCATCCATATGAGGAGACAAAGTAATCAATAATTCATCCCTCACACAAAATATTTGAATAATTAATGATGCTGACTATGCATAAGAGAACTTAATGTATTGCAACTGACATGTATTTATGGATGACTAATTAAGTCACATTGCTACTTGTCTACCGATCAATAATTTCATCAAAAACATATCAAAAATGGTCAAACGGTTCTGTTCACTTCAGTTCCTTTGTGGTCTGACATTAAATCTAAGAAAGTGTGTGCGATTTTACGACAGCTAGGATTAACATTTCTTTTAGCCAAATACCAGAATAATGAACAAGAGATTTTTTTTATTTTCTCTTCAAATTCAGAAGTTTACATATGTCTCCTTAGCATTTGGATGAAAGGTCTTCAAACTGTATGATTGGAGTCTAAGATTTTGGGCATCCTACAAGCTTTCCACAGTAGTTTCTTTTAATTTTGGCCGATTCCTCTTGACAAAACTGGCATAACAGAGTCGGGATTGTAGACTGCCTTGCTCACTTTACCTATGATTTTTCTATTGGGTTGAGATCAAGGGTTTGTGATGGCCTTTACAAAAACTGACTTTGTTGTACTTAAGCAAATTTGAAACAAAAATGTCAGCATGCATGGGAACATTTTCCAATTGGAAGTATTGCTTTAGTTTCCTGGCTTATATCTTGTGATGTTGCTTTAATATTTCCGCAAAAATGGTCCAATGGCCAAATTTAAAGACATATATCAAAGCATATTGGAGTCTCTTTTGGAGAAAATGTCGCTTTGGGAGAAAATGCACTAGGGTAGCTACTCAGTCGTCCAAGACATGACAGTCCTAATTACTTAAGTAGCAGGCAACTAAAGAAGCATGTTGAAAGAGAAGTGAAACATCAGCAAAAAAAAACAACAACAACAACAGCAAAATAGAATAAATCCAGTTTCCTACTAATTAAGAATACATTAAGGAATGATAGGTAAGTCAGAACTGTTTGTTTACCTGCAACATAGTCACCAAAGCCCACTGTGGTCAGTGTGATAACCACAAAGTAGGAAGATTCCAGAAGGGACCAGTTTTCCACCTCTTGAAAAACCAAAGTGGGCACAGCAAGAAAAAGCAAGCAACCCAGCAGGATGGACAGGACTGCTGAGATCACACGCACAACAGTAGGACTGACGCGCCACTTCTGTCAACAAAGTGAGATAACATAATATAAGACAAAGAAAAACTTAAAATGAAAGGAAGTGTTTTAAATACTATGAAAGCTTCTGACCAGGAAGAGTTTTTCTATTTTGGCAACAGCGTTCCTCAGCCCAGTACCGAGATGGTCACCAACCCCAGCAAGCAGGATGCCGAACATTGGGATTCCCACGAGGGCGAAACAGATGCAAAAGAGCTTCCCTCCATCTGACTTGGGGGAGATGTTTCCATAGCCTATGCATGTCATGTCAGAGGTGAGGAAGCAGCTTATTTAAGCCAACACAGTTACATATACAACACGGTGCATGTTTTAGCAGACACCTACCGATGGTAGTTATTATTGTCCCCGAGAAAAAAAGAGCACTGGATACATCCCAGTTCGTGGCAAAGGTTTTATTGAGTATAGCAGCTTCAGCATCCACTCCCGCACCTACAGCCTCAAGCACTTTCTGAGAAGGGACAAAGCACAACAGATCAGAAAGGTAAAGGTGCTTTGAAAAATGCAATGTTGATATAAAGACGGTCTGTGAACTAGAACTAGAACGGCTCACCAATAAAAACCTAATGATCTTATCCCTCGATTAAGATTTATGTTCTGTATTGCCTTCTGCTCCTACTCAAACATAAATATCCACTCAACATTCATGCAGATTTGACCGTTATATCTAAAAAGTTGGAAGTTTTTAATTGCACCGGAGAGGGATTGTTTGATCTTGTCTGCTAGAGTGATGTTTAATGCCTCAAGGCCAGCTTCAAAACTATTGAATCCATATATTCGTAAGAGTTCACATTAATGAGGAATAGCTGGTTGTAGGAAAACAGGCCATGATTTGTTCACTTGATTGCAATCACAGCAGCAGATGTGTTCAAAAATATCTTCCCCCTCACCAGACACACAAACAACCCCTTTAATATCCACTCACAGTTCCAAGATTTTCTACTTATAACTTTGTGGCTTTAGGCCTAGGACATACTAGAGCAAAACTTTGACTAAACCAAAGAGTTGTTTAGCATCCAACACGTGGTTCAATGAAACCTGACACACAATACCAACTTGGGGCAGGGGTCGAGATCTGAGGAATAACTGCGAGGGCTGCCAACACAACCATAAATAAGAGGACTGCAGTTCTTATGTAAGCTGTCACTACCTGCGTAGTCCTGTTGAACAGCTATTCTAGATTTCTTCATGTGGTCTGTGAATGCATGTTTGAAATGGTGATGATAAAATAATCCTATTTTGTCACGCTTCGTTATATACTATTTGATAATGTAAAATACAGCACTGTAAAAATGTTAAATAAAAAATTAGGTAGGGTGACTTCTACTAACATAGCATAAATGTTTGCCTGTGTTGAACTGGACTGTTCAAGGTCGCTATCAAGTTAATTTTCCTTTAGCTAATTTTCTTGTCTCTTCTACCAAGAGACATGCAAACATGCCTTTACCTTGGCTTTTTTCTATTCTTCCTCTTTTTCTCTCTTCCTGAAGAATAAGTTCTTTTGTGCGACATTGTTTTGCTTGCTTATCTTCCACCGGTGTTTTTGGAGGTTTGAATACGAAATGCACGGCAGCTCCTACTACCGGTGAAACAGGACCTACCGCGGCCACCAGGGGGAACCCGGGAGCCATTTAGTTTTTTCTTTTTGCTCATATAAAGAACAACTTTATAAAGAAAATGGTAAAAAAAAAAAAAAAAAAACGAATTAGACATTGATTTCACTTTTCTTTCAATGTACTGATATTTTAAATATAAACATATTTTAAAATAAAGGCATCTGCATCCTGGTTAATGCATGTGTACAAAAACAACAGAATAAACTGTTCATTTTCTACTCATATTTCACATTGTGTGATTTGTTGTTGTTGTTTTTAAGGCTTTTTTCAGCAGTAGTGTCCTTTATTTTGACACTATTGCTGAAATCAGACAGGAAGGGGGGGAAACGGGAGAGACATGCGGCAAAAGAACCGAGTTTGGAGTCAAACTAGGGATGAATATTTTTTTTTTCTTAAATGTATGGCAGATTTATTTTGTTTTTTGTTTTTATTGCCTTTTCATATCGATATTGTTTAAATACAGAGGTTTCTTTTATGATTTCTCTGGGGGGGGGGGGACAATTCTAGACTTTTCCAAGATTGTGGGGGTCCGGATCCTTCAGACCTCTCAGAGATTTCCACCCACGCATGATGCAACTAATCACAGATGAAGTCGGATAGGCCTGTTTTATCTCGGCACACTTCAAGAACACACATCTAATGTTTACTGTAGGCGCTAAAGGACATGACGTGTGTATGTGTGTTTCGGTCACAAATCTGGGATACCTTCTGTCTGTGCGTTTCCCCTGGGTAGAAACGGGCTGAAGTCAACCTGCTGCTGCTACACCTCTAAGCTGCTAAGCAAGGCAAAAGCTATGTAATGGTTCAAGGGTGTAATGTATTGATCACAGATGGTTGGCGGATTTGAGACAGAAACCAAATGATGAACCACTGCGGTGTGGTACATCAGGGATACTTCTTACCATTAACACACACAGGACAGGTCGAAGGTGTCGCACACCTCCAGGAAGGTGTCGTACACTCCCAATGTGATCAATCTGTTGGAGTGGGACATGTCACATCCTATGCGGATGGTACATCGAACCTACTGAGGTCCACTTCACTCCTCCTTTGGTTCTGAAGTGCCGGTTTTATTTTCAGGAGTGAATATTACTGGCTTGAGTTGTGATTTATAATTAGCCAGACACGCTAATTGGTCTTTGGCTTGTCTGAGAGACAGTTGATGGAAATGTTCTGTTAAGGAGGCTAGAGCAAGATGCTGCGACCTATCCCCTCCTTACTATGTTCTTGTTTCGTTTTGCTCTGCTTTGTGTGACGTTTTGAAGACTCAAAAGCTTTTAAGATCACCCAACGTCTCCACAGCCTTTATGAACAGCAGAGCAGTGTTAGACCAGAAATGGAAAGGAAATTCAGTCTGCTGATATGAAACCATGAATCATTGTAGAAACAACAAAAGAGGAATGTTTCCTACTGGTTTACACCTGAATCAAAGGTCATCCTACTATGACTGGATCAGCCACATCTCAATTTCCCTCTAGACACAGACTTCTTCTAAAGACTTCATACTTCTTCATTCATTTGATCTCTCTCTAAAATACTTTACAAACTTGTTACTTCTCTTCCGTCCTTCGGTCGGGGTAACCTTTTCGCAAATGTCAGCCATCGCACATATAGATAACATAGCGAGCTAAAACAGTCATTTACGATGTTCTTTCTGAAGCGAGGACAGGCATCTTTGGATCACAACCCGGTGGCCAAACCAGCAGTGTAAATTCTCCGCCTATGTGTGGATCAACTTTCCTGTACTTAGACGCACCCTGCAGCAAAACATAGCTGCTCAGATCCCACCTGTTATCTAGCAGAGCTACACAGGAACGCCGCACTGCTACACAGAACTGGGTCTTTATAGATCCGCAAAATAGAGACGCAGCGCTAAAGTGAGTAAACAACATCTGCAAATATGTAAAATACTCCAACATGTTTAATCTACTGAACTTTCACAACATATTTTGTCAAGAATCCTCTTCAGGTGACCATCAAATGTAGGTCTTATTATTAGTCGATCATTCCAAAATGCTGAATTTCCAATCGTGAAATTCAGCAACATTTATTTGTTGATTTGAATGTATGTTTAGACTCAATGTGATGCTAAAAACTAGAATCTTTCCATCTTCACTCTGCAAAAACACAAATCTTAACTTGTAAGTAACTAAATAAGCCAACAATTCCTTAATATTGATGAAAAAGTACCAGTTATAAATGAAGTAATCAGCCAGTAAAAAGAACATTATTTCATATTATGGCTTATAATGTGGTTATACCTGCTTATTTTTCCAGGACTGCGACACACTTTCACCAGTGACGAAGGCAGATACACAGTTTGCCAGTCACAGGTCAACACTGGGCAGACATCCATACACACACTCAAATACTATATAAATAACACTGTGGAACCTTTTGTATCCTGCTCCTGACTGACACCTTTATGTCAGTGATAATACATTTAAAAATACTTAATTTGAATGAATCAGCAAGGGGTTTCAACAAAATACTACTGCAGTTTTTTCCTTCCCATCAAATTTTTTTCCAATTAATTTGCATAATTCATTTTAGCAATAAAATATTCCAAATTAATTTCACATGAAGCTGTATTTGAGTTGGATGATTTAAGCAAGTACCAGATACAGCTAAAAGTTCAACAGCACCATAAAAAAATATTTTTTTTAATTTAAAATAGAGAATATTTATGATTCTTAGTATCATAATTTTCTTTAAGATAAAAAAACTGAATTTTATACAATCCAACACATCCTAAAATTGAGTTGAAGAGATAACAAAGCTAAATACTACTGCTGTAAATCACAATGAAATAAGACTTAAACAGAAGCAGTCTTACAACGTTCAGTTCAAAACAGACATGGACACGACATCCCACGATTTGTAGAAAAAGAAACTCAAAAAACAAAGTTATCTCGGGATAAGTGGGTCCCGCTTCGCCGGGTCCAGTTTTACCTGCACGTAGTCGTTGAGGGCGTACAGGTCAATGCAGGAGTTGTTGAACAGGAAACCCCGGGTTTGGTCCATCAGCACCGCATGCTCTTTTTCCTCCAGCGGAGCCTCCAGGGCGCGGAACACCAGCGCTCCCATCACCAAGTAAAGGAGCACCAAGGTGAAGATCAACAGCAGGGTGGAGCAGCGCATGGCTGCGCCGCCGCTCAGTCCGTACTCAGCCTGGTGCCTCTCTCTGCCACCCTCAGCTCTGACGGGGCCTCGATCCCAGCTACTACAGCTGAAACATCAGCAACCACAGAAGCACACGGATTTTATTCTGACCACACAGCGTCTGAAAGTGGCTCCTGATTGCACACATGCCTGCAGCAGGCAGTCCAGTTACATCAGCTGCACCAGGCATTAAATCAACTCGGGCTTTACTGTACCGCTGACACACAAGAAGATGAGGGGGGGAAACAACCTGTCATCTGGCCTGCCTGGTGACACCCTGAACAGAGGCCATTGTGTGTCTGTCTATAAAACGTCCACGATGCGTGTCGTGAATGCGACAGACGGATCAAACTCACCTGTCGGTCCTCTTTATCTGCCTGTGCCTTCGCTCCTCTTTCGCATCGGCTCTAATAATGGTGTCCCTGGACCCGTAGTCGTTGGGGAACCCGTCACCCTCGCACTCCAAGGAAGGGGACACTGCACGGGGAAAGACACACTTCAGACCTTGTTGTCACCAATCAAACCAGACTTTCCCCATCCCTACGACTAGTGGCAAAATGAAGCGAGGTGGAGCTTTCTGAGGAGTGTGTGGGTTGGGGGGTTCTGGCTCTTTATCATTAGCCGAAGGAGAGAGATGTGAAAGAAACAGGTTGGGTGGGATGATGCTGATCACTGTTGGCTCAGATCAAGACGGCACTCTACTTTATTAAACCCCAAAACAAGAGGATGTGTGACTCTGCACAAGTCCACCTTAGTTAAACTGATAGAGCTGACCACCAGCAGCTAACTGTCATCAGAAGCTCGTATGCTGAGTAAAGTTTGAGATGCTCCAACTTGGTTATTGTCCTGAAAGGCTTGGGTTACAAGTTGCGATCCTAAAAGCAGTGGGCTGCATGCTACGGGGGGCAGCATAAAGGAGCACTACAGTTCCCTGAAGTTCAGAGATTGTAGCTCTTTAGTCAGCAGATCTGTTCTGGTCTGCATCCAAAACTTACAGCAGTAAACTGCCACACAGTGACGGCCAAACAGACGTGCACTCTAAACAGTTTTACAGCTGCTGGGAATGCGCAGAGGAACTGCCCACTTGCAAATATGAGCACATCTCAGTCATATATACATATATACGTATATAAAGGCCTTATTAAATGACTAAAAACACAACATGATGCTCCCATTTTTTTTTATTATAATGCTGGCGTGCAGCGCTGGTATCATCACTAAACACTTTTCTGCAGCACATTTTGAGTCCAAATGGAAACTTTTACACGCTGAGGTCCTCTGTGACCAATCGATGTGAAATTGCCAAGCGAATAAACACCTCAGAATGCTAAGCACGCTGCGAGACACTTGACAGAAAGAAAGTGTAATATGCACTGCGTTAAGTGCCAACAGGGCTGCTGCTGCTGCTGCTGCAGCACAAACGCAGCCCTGCATAGCGATCCACTTTTATTGCCACTCAGGAGTCCATTTGAATCCATAGGTTTCAGCCTGACAGATGCTGCGGACACTTTGAGGCATATGCGCTTACCTCAGACCCGAAGGATCCTCAGGAATCCAACAAGAGGCGAAGCGACAACGATACGGAGAGGGGGGGGGGGGGGCGGCCCGTGGAGTTCAAGCAGCCGCATGCAGACAAGTGTGTGTGAGAAAAGGAGAGCGGTCGGGTTGTGCTGAGCACACCAGAGAGGGAAAAAAGGTGCTCAATCAAACGGACTTTACGAACAGAGCGAGAGAGGGAATTAAAGAGAGAGCTGGGGTGGAGGTTTGGCCGTGTAAGTCAGACAGTTTTTGGTTTTTATTTGTATTTTAGGAAAGATTTACTGAATTAGTTGCTTCATTATTTTGTAATTTGTCTTTTACTTTGCAAAAAAACAAGCAAACAAAAAACAAAACTACTAAAAAAAAAGAAAACCCAGCAGGAGTGAATTGAGTTGTACTGCAGCAAGTTAGTCTATCAGTGCCGCGTTTATTTATTAGCTCACTTAAACCCTATTTAGTCTTAACTTGTTTATTTACCTATGTGTAAGCCTTAGGTCTAATGCCGGGATTTTTTGAGTTCCTGTGCTTGAGCCCGGTGAGACCTGGCCAACATACACATGCTTACATTCGTACTATTTCTGGCTCATCTGCATCAACCTAGAGTTTCATTCATTGGTCTTCAATTTCATTCTCCATTTTGGTAGCTGGCACTGCACCACACGCAGAGGAAACTGGAGTCCCACAAACAGGAAAGTCTTCAAACCCATTGACCTTTTAGTGTTTTTCCCACAATAAATCCAGAAAATGTGATGTGTTTTATTGAGTTTTGACGCATCACACCAGCACAAGGTTGAGCAGTTGAAGGAAATTGAGTTCAGTTCAATTCAGTGATAATTTATTTATGCCCAAAGGGAAATGAAATGTTGTAACTCACATCATCAGATTATTTTCAAAGAGTCCACGGTGTTGCTGGGGGCAGTAGCACTGCTAATTCCCCTCGTTTGCTTTTGCTGCTACTCTTTAAATCTCTATATGGCCGTATAATTAGGTGTTTACTTTTTTTTCTTTGGGCTGCAAACCTCTGAGGTATTTTCCTACCAGCTGTTGATAACTAGAGGATGATTTATTATTTTTTTGCACATCCTTCTTTGCAAAGTGGCTCAGACTCGGTGAGAGTTGATGAAAAGTCTCAGTGCACATTCAAATCGTGCCACAGCTTCTCTGTTTGATTTGGGACTGGGTCCTTCACACTGATGAGGAGTGTGTTTTGATCTAGAGCGTTGTTCCTCAAAGTGGACGTCGCGGTTGAAAATTTTCGACCTTTGAAACTCAGAAATTTCCACGTTTCTTTTCTGGAAAATCTCTGGGATTGATCTCAAATTTTTGGGGGGTGAAAATGTACTCCTGCTTTTCCCATGAGGTACTCAACTCCTTGGGTTTTTGGATGACATTGTCAGGTACATGTGCTTTCAGGGCGTTGGGTAAATCATCTTCTGCAGCCATTTTCTGCAATAGTTTGAGTTTGTGGACATTTCTAGGCTACCAAGAGAATCTGGTGCGCATGAGAAACCAACTTTTTTTTCCTTTCTCCATGTCCCAGGAGCGTCCGAAATGGCCGTTTGTGGAACCTCGGTACAATTTTGGGTGAAAACTTAATTACAATTCACAAGTAGCTTAAGTTCTGCAATGGACTGGTGACGTGTTAGATAACGGATGGCAAGGGCCTAAATTTGGTTCAGACAGTTGATGCAGATAAACACAAAAACATCCGGGGGTGTGATTTCAACTGATGCTTTGTCTTTTCAAAGAAGATACAAATTAAAATCTTCAAAAAAAAAAAAAAAAAAAATGAATCCAAGCTTTTTCTTTCTATTTATTTTTAAAAGACTTTTACTTAAAAAAACAAACAAAAAAATTAACAGATTTGGGAATGCCCTTGACATTAACTTGGCAAAATATTTTAAGAGTGAGTCATATGCTGTACCCCGTTCTTGTTGTTGAAAATACACACACATACACACGCACATAAAATAAAAAATCTAAAAGATCAACCTGAACAATATGGGACATGATTTGCAGTTACTTTTTTAAACTGGAAGAAGTTTTTCATGTTTCAGACCTACAAAGATTTTGATTCGCCGCCAATAGAAATGATGAAATTAGACCGCTTCGAGTATTAAATTAAAATATTGTGTATTTATAGTTGAACAGTTAAATATGAAAAAAAAAAAAAAAAAAAAAAAAAAAAAAATATATATATATATATATATATATAGTTTTTGCCATTTTAATCATAAAAAACAAAATATTTTGCAAGTACATTCAACTTGGCGTTTTTTGGCTGTCGAGGCAAAAAGTTTGGACACCACAGCCTCAAATGGTCCTTGAAGCTTGGTGCGTTTTTTTCCATCTCCCAAGATTTTAGTACTCAGTGAACTATTAGCCTCCCTCAAGTTAAATCCATCTTTTTCTGTCTGGCTCCTGAATGTCTGTCTGCATTCATAACCTCCCCTCCACCTCCCACTTATGACAGATGGTTCCCTTATGGTGCGCGATCTGATCAGATGGCGCTACAATGACTTTAAAAATAAAAACAACAATATGTGTGTGTGTACTTTGTCTCTATGACAATTGTTTTCAGTGCGAGCTTTGTGGCTTTCTGTCGCATCAGATAACATGTTCCCCGTAATCAGAGAGTGATTATCACCCTAAATACCGGTTACCATGCTACCAACACTTCTTCAGCTGTTGTGCATCAGTCAGTCTCGTTCACTCCTTCGCTCTCGTCAGTTCCTCTCGTTTCTGCCCCCCGGTGGCAGTTCACCTCTCGGTTGAATCTCACCGAGCGTCAGAGAATGTGTGAATATTTTATATGAAATCTATGAAACTGCAGTGAAAGGCGGTTCTACAAAGAGTCAAGTCAGAGAGAGCGAATATCAGTTTAAAGACGATGTAAAACCATCTGGTACTTTGTGTTCAGCCTGTCACGATACGCACTAAATCGATTAATTGGTCATTTCCATTTGCATGCTTGTTTGCCTAATCTTTAAAGCAAATGCTGCTATTTAGTATTATTGAGAAGCCGCCATTTTGAAAAAGTTCAGCAAGCATTTGACACACACAGTCCGATGCCGTTAGTTTGGTGGGGTTTTTGCCGCAGGGAGTTTTGTTGGTTTTCTCTGAGTCTAATGATTAATATGTTTTGTAAAGTGATTTTCCTCTGTTGAGACTTCATATTCCATTTTATTTATCGTTTTATTTATTTTGGATATTTGAAATGCCTTCCCGTTCCAATGTTAAATGTTCTCTGAAAAGTTTATTGATGTCTGAGACAATTTTGTGCCTTTGTTATTATATTGGCTGAAAATGTCGTCAAAACAACAACATTTTTGTGGATTGCAACAATTTCTGGGACAATTTATCCATCCATCAAAACTGGTTAGAGTGACAGGCCCACCTTGTGTTTCCTTAGATTAAAATAAATCAAAACACATTGAAGGGTGTCAAAATGTAAATTTTACCACACGCCTCTCTATAAATTCTGTATTAAATTAATTGAGATGTTCATTTTGCTGATTAATAATGTTTCCACAACAGTCCTTGTAAAAGCGCTGCACCATGAATCACGGCTCAGCGCCGGGGTCGCCGAGTTTGAAACGCAACATTCAACGCCGATTGATTATACACGGCTGCTGCGGCGCCAAAAAGCGCAAAACTTTGAGTTTCTACGACTGTTATAATCAAAGGAACATCGAGTAAAATGAGCTGAGACGGACCCGACTTCAACGTCTTCATCTTTTCCTGCAAATACGGGAAACCTCCGCTGGGGTCTGGACTTGCTGAGAGGCAGAATTGGATTTATTTTATGCACTGCACCTAATAAACTGTTAAATACATTTAGCCGCCTCAATTCAATCTGCGTGAGAGCTTCCGTCTGTCCGATCTCGGCAAAACTGAACTCTGTCCAACTGCAGTGGAAGAGGTGTCCCGTTGCTTTGAATGCATAAATTACTTCATGTGAGAGAGAGAGAAGAAAAAGTTTGATGTTTGATAAAACCTTAAAGAAGGGCTGCATTTTATTCTGCAAAACAAAAGCAAAAATACTCCCCCCCCCCCTCCGGTTCAATCATTCATGTCAGGTCACACAAACAGTAAAACAAACCGAAGAGTTAAACAAAGAAATTGAAATTCCTCTTACTTTTTGTGGCCCTCCAGATGTTCGTCCAGTTAAGTTCTTTGTTTTGCTCCTTGCAGCCAGATAAGTAAGTCCATCCAGCAGGAGCAGTGGAGACAGATCCAATAAAACATCTGCGAGACCCACACCGGAGCAAAAGTTTGCTCAGACTAATTGACCTGACGACAGACGCGCTCATAATTACCGTAGACATGAGAAGGACGGCAATAAAAAAAAAAAAGAAAAAAAACCATAAGCAGACAGAGGGCGAGGAGGAGAGCTACGCCGCTATTATGAGCACTTTATTTTCAATTAAGCCCTCGTGCCTCCACAGCAAGCTCACTTTCTGACAGATTTGATGATGCGGGGACTTTCTCCCGACTGGAAATTGCGTGGTTAGCAAACGTCGGCAACTTTGGTCATTTGAGGGAAGACGCGTTATCGGACACGACAAAATGAAAGAAAGGACAGAAGAAGAAGAAGATGGAATTACAACTGGAAAATTTATCCATTTTATTTTATACATGTTTATACTTTTAATCTTGTAAAATATACGTAAATAAATAAATATACAACACTTATTTAATAAAATATTCAATAAATTCTCAGTCAGTGGCGCCCCGTGATTGAATGGTGCCCTGGGCGACATCCCTTATATCTGCAGTGTACATGCAGGGTTTCCCCCAGTGTATTATAAGCCTGGCGAGCCACCAGGCTTTACTTGTGCCCCACCAGGCTTTACTTGTGCCCCACCAGGCTTAGCATTTTTTTGTTTTAAATGTTTGCATTTTAAGACTTTATAGTTGATGTCCAGGTATTAATCTTCAAATCTTCCAATAATACATAATTATCAGGAAGTATTTCCTGTCAACTTTAAACCTTTTTTTAACTCAAAAACATGACGGGCCGGGCTTAGGCAGGTTTTCTGGGGAAACCCTGACATAGAAGTATTTGTTTAACGCGTGAAAAGTTTCACCGGGTAAAGAGATGATGCGATCACGTCTTTATGCCAAACAGCAGCAGCTGTAGGCCTGAATCTTCTTTCTTTTTCTTAATAAAACCTCGTGGCAAAGAAGGAAATATCTCATTTTTCTTCCACTAGCTAGAACAGACTACTTGTTTTCCTCTGAAATTGATCCAAAAAAAGGAAAGCATCGACACCTTTTAATTATTTGCTTATTCACCGCATGCATATTTAATTTAAGTGCTGACAGCACTGGGAGGGATCCAGAAACGCAGCAGAAAGCTGTTTCACTGAGCAAACGACGGGTTTTTGTTTTTCTTCAGAAACTTTGCTGCTCTTTCCCCAAATCACTACTTATCCCAAAAAACGCATTCATGAATTATTAACGTCTTTTTATACATGATTACACGCATGAATCATGAATATAAAGAAATAATTTTGACTAATTAGACCAGGACCTTCTGCAATGGATGTGAATAACTTTGGATGAAATGGTAATCAATGAAATTATGTCTTTAAATGCAGATTTAATAACAAATCCAAGTTTTAGAAGTTTTTTTTTTTTTTTCAGGAATAATTACATTAAATTTCCACAAAAGAATGACATTAAAAGTATCAGTAATGTCTGAAATCAAGTTTTCATGTCATTAGGCTTGAAACTTCTTATTTTTGTTTTTTTACACAATTTTCCTCAAAATGTCAAAATCCCAAAGAAGAAAACGTTTAAAAAAAAACAACCCAAAATACAATTTTTTTTTTTAAATTACAACGAATTTTCTATAGTAGATATTTATAGAAAAGAAAAAAAAGTTACGTTTTTCAAAAAAATCCTGCAATATTTGATGTTTTTTTTCCTGGACTGAGGAGGAAAAAAACGGCTGTTTAGTTTGCAGAACTCTGAGTATTTTATGGGGTTAAACACTCCACACCTTTAGTTCCCGTTCATACCGGACTTTTCTTCATAACGACGACTCCAAACCTCCGACTATGTTGTCTGAGATATTAGCCAGCTTGGATTCAAATCACACCTCAATATTTTGAAGCAAATTCCTTAATTTATATCTATAAAACGCCAGGAAACTCAACGTGCAGACAGGTGACCTAATGTGCTAAAACAAACTTCTCTCCCATCTGCCACAGTATGCGTTATCACTAACCGAAATGACACGAGTGTGACCTCATTCCCCCACTTTTACTCATCGTCCGACACAGCAGCTGCACAGTAACGCCAAACCTACGAAGCTGTGTGCATTTGACACATCCTGTTACACCTCTTATTGATCTGCCCAGGAATCTACTTTACACTTTAATCCGACGTCTGGAGGAAGCTTTTAGAATCAGGATGAGTAAGGAAGGAGCGCTTTGCAGGAACTATAGCAAGGTGAGTAAAGGTGTGGGACGACAATGAGACGTTTTAGTTTTCCTTCGGTTATCATGACTCTGACTCAGATTTACTTTTGGTTTCATTTGCCCAGAACACATTTTTACTACGTCTTTTAAAAATACTACTCCGGATTTTTATTTATAATCACGATTCCACACACAAAGGCACATTATTTTTTCCCTGAAAAAAAAAAACAATGTTTCTCCTCATAATGTATAACTAAAGACTCCAAAAGTATCTTCTATCTTCTCCAGTGAATTAAAAAAACATTGAGAAATCACAAACACAAGATGCAAAATGAACTGCAAATGTTCGCAAATGTCTTTAAATCTTGACTCTTAGAATGACGCCGTCGCTGTATCCTAAGTGCACAAAGGAGCGTAGTCACAGCTCCTTCCTCCCAGCTGCTGTTAGACTTTAGCCATCATTGCTCCCAGAAAACTGGAGCTGCAAAGCATTTGTTTTTATTATTCTGTACATTTGTCTTCACTGTACAATCTGTTATTCTTACTATTATTCTGTATTTTTGTGTGAATCTACATGCTTCAACTCGCCTGCTGCTTCAAACCTGCATTTCTCCACTGAGGGACAATTAAACGTTTCTACTCTAATTTCAATTTAAAGGTTAGAAAAGGGTTTTTTAGCATTTAGTAAAGCTAATTTTAGCTTCATTTTTATTTTTTTTAACTCTCTTATAAGTGCTTTTATAAGTATTTTTATTAGGCCTCTTAAACTAAATTTTAGACTGAATTTTGTTCCATAAACATGTAAATTTGAGCTGATATGACAAGGAAGTTCCTTGAAAAAATTATGAATGGTACTCGATATGTAATGTTGATGCAAGAGGTACTGAACAAACAACAAATGAAACACTTTGGATGCATTTTAACTGATGCTTAGTTGCTTATAGTAGAGAGAATTGATTTTTGAGAGAAGAGGTAGATGCTACAAGATTTCTTTCTTCCAACTACTTCTTTTCATTCAAAACCTTTGTTTATATCAACAGGTGACATATTTATTTTAAACTGTAAATGAATTAATACAATAAAACTTATGAGATCTCTCTCTCTAGAAAAACAGAAAAACCTGATTGCGTGTTGCTTTTGCAAAATCTGACAAGAGGCTTTTGTGATATTCCCAGTTAATGTCACAAGATCCCATAAACATTTTGCAGGATACGCAGCTACTTTGGTGAAATCTCAAAAAGATTTAAGGGAGGATTCGGATCCGGCGTGTTGGGTTTTACAACTGCATCTGCCATGACATGCATCTGTCATGTTATGTTCAGATAACATGACAGAAATCTCTATAAACCTCTTTATAGATTTTCAACTTAATTCCTGAGGCATAATAACGTAAAACTAAGTATTATTGCACTATGCTGATGCTGACTGATCAGACTTTGACTATCCAGTTATACTTTTTCCATTTGATGAGTAGATAGAGAGACTCCAAATCAATTTCCCATTAAGGACAATAAATCACCTGTCGCCCCAGTGGGAGGACAATTTACCTTCTCACAAAAACGGTTCATAGACAAAATGATCTAAAGTAAATTTAAAAAAAAGAACAAAAACTACATGTGATGGGTTTCTTTTAATGAAT
The DNA here is from genome assembly GCA_903067095.1 of Girardinus metallicus. Taxonomy (NCBI): domain Eukaryota; kingdom Metazoa; phylum Chordata; class Actinopteri; order Cyprinodontiformes; family Poeciliidae; genus Girardinus; species Girardinus metallicus. The sequence goes on along the minus strand of CAEGAE010094666.1, from coordinate 678 downwards.
AGCAAGCTCTGGAATCGTTTTTTACATTCGCCACATTGGGCTGCACTCAGTACATCACCACCCACCATCTGGACATTTACACAAACTTCAAACGCTCGACTCCGAAAATGTGAAAAGCAGTTCATTGATTCGTTCGTTGCCTTCAGTCTTCTCTCTTTTTTAAAATTTTGTTCCGTCACACATCACACAAATAATCTACAAGTTAAGAATGGAGATGTATGGCGTGTGCTGTGGTGGCGCAGGGGTTAAGCACAACCCACATATGGAGGCCTTAGAATTCGACGAGGCCGTCGCAGGTTCCATCCACTTTCCTGTCAATTAACTATCACACAAAGGCCACTAGAGCCAACGAAACCTTAAAAAAAAAAATTATTGAGATGCATTTCTACTCTAAAATGCGCTAAACAGAAAAGAAAAATGTCCCAAGGATTAGCGATTTTTTTTTTCAGCTCCCCGTCAAGTAACAAATATAATCTCTTTTTTTTTATTTGGAAGTTGCTCATCTTAAAATGTAAAAATAGACCTGCGTATTAAACAGATGTCAGTTCTGCTTATTAACGTTCAAAGGCTAAAACGAGCTGGACTGATACGGGGAAGAGATGCACCATTATTCATCTCATTATTCAACTTTTAAAAATTAACACCTTACATATATATATATATATATATATATATATA
>CAEGAE010094664.1:0-39770 GCA_903067095.1 Girardinus metallicus | reverse complement strand
CAGGGAGAACATGCAAACTCCATGCAGAAAGACCCCGGGCCGGGAATCGAACCCAGAACCTTCTTGCTGCAAGGCAACAGCTCTACCAACTGCGCAGCCCCTGTTAGTGACATGTTAAATTAATTTGCTAAAACAAAAGAAAATAAATAAAAAGTTACTCTTAAGAGTTCAAAATAATCCTTTTCAAGGTTTTATCTTTAAATCCAAGCCATTTTGAATGCAATTTTCAAATATTTTCACATTTTTACAAATAAAATCCTAAAGAATATTGGTCCAAAGCAATAAGATTCTAAAAAAGTACCTCTTGTTAAAGCAGTGCATACTTTTCCTTGCCTCTGTATGTTTCTAGGCTTAGCCTGGGCCTTGTTTAATGCTGGGGCTTGCATCAGTCTCAAGAACTCTAAATACACACTCTGCATCCACACTATTTTCTTAGCCTGGAGCCTTCACCGTCTTGTTAGGCTTGTTGATCCCCAGCAGGATTTTCAACCCGGGCGAGCGTGCTGTGCAAACACCAAACAGGCCATCCAGGTTAGGGGGACGTCTGCTGGGTGCCGCTCCTTGTCGGCAGACCTTGCTGCACACATGCAGCGCTTTACAACCCCTTGGGCCAGATCTGTCAGCTCTTTCTGTTTCTGAGCAGAGACACAGCTCATCCTGTCTCACTCTCACGCTCTCCCTCCGCGATCTTATTGCTACTCGCTTACAGCACACAAACCAAGAGCATGCTGGGAGAATTATTACTCCAAGTGGAGAGAGAGAGAGGTGCCAGGTGGTTTGGTGAGAAAAAGATGGATTGGAGGAGTGAAGAAAGGAATTGGTCTAAAGGAGCAAGATTTTATGTAATAATATTGTCTACCTTGTAAAAAATTCATAATCCTCTAAGCAAACTTGTTTTGTAAAAAAACAAGATGGCTCTTGTGTACTGTTGGGTTATTACCAGGTGTGTTTAGCTGCATCTAAACCCAATGTTTTGATCATAACAACCTTAATTCAACAGTTCCTATCTCAAAATGATCTAAATCAAGTCTTATTAGTTTCTTTCTAATAAGAAGAGGACAGAACATAACTATAACTTTTGTTATTGTAGCTAAAAATCCAAAGTTACATGTGAATAAGATTGCACAGTCATGTTCGTGAAGAACATAATATTGATATTCTTTTCTCTGATAAGTGATACTATCTAAAAGGGTAAAGAAACTGGACCATTTTAACTTTTTTAACTCCAGAAAATGTTATCAATTTAAATTTGCATTGTTTTGTTTAGTGGTGCATCTAGATTAAAAGTAATCACTATTTCCTTGAATACTTACTGAGCTATCCTTTCTTGCACTTTAATACTAAGCAATTGGTTTCAGTGTGGCAAACTCTGTAGAGGAAGCCCTTCTGTCCCTCTTCCTCATGGGTTGTTATTATTACTCCCCTCTGTAGGAGTGAAGACATTTCAAGGCTCACAGCTGAACCGTAACCCACTAAATGTGCTCTCTAACAAGGGAGACATCGCTCTGCAGAAACACATGCAGGAGGGTCCTTGCAGAGAGCTTTCTGAGGGCTCTGGAGAGAAACGCTGTCTGTTCTTTTTGTAATTTTGTGACTGAGAAATAGAACCTTCTTGCCTACTATCTTAAATACATACTCTATGTGCTGTAGGTAAATATAAGAAATTAAATCTAAGTATTTAGAAACTTATAAAGGGGAGTAAATTCTATCAAATGTTTTTTTCTTGTTTTTTTTTTTTTTACATGCCTGTCATTGAAAATGAAAATGGTTGGAATTTTGATTCTGTATCACCCAGGAAAGAAGCTGCATCTCATTTCCCTGTAGGGATCTTTGCTACACTGACATATTTTGTTACACAGAGTCTTGCGCAACACACGTTTCAAGCATGAAAGCTCTGTCTTTATTAAGATCACTTTAAGTCTCATTGTCGTCATAAATAGAGTTGCAATTCCCATCCTGTTAGGGAAAGAAGTTGCTCTTAAGCAAGATTTTGCTAATATTAAGCAAAGACAAGATGATTTAAAGTTCATATTAGCATACTATCAGCGATAAGCAGGATGGTGAATTCCCTGGAGCAGGTCTCTCCAACTTTGGTCCACTAATTCATATATAAGCACCTCATTGTTACTAAACAAAACTAACTCTTTCTTTTCCCTCTCAGTAACAACTTCAAAACAGAAGAGTGCTCTTTTCAAAGTAAATTAGTATCTGTCAAGTTTGTTGCATTCAGCAAAAATCAAAAATCATCCAGTCACCAGACGGTTTGTCTGTGAACCTCAAATCATAATCATTGGAAAAAAAAAAAAAAAAAAAGCTGCTGCATTAAAATTTGTGGACGGCAGCAGAAAGAATCTTATGTTTAATTCACAGAAATCACAAGACACTCAACCTAGTAGTGTGAGACATTTTTAAGTTTTCATTGTTAGATTAGGTTAGTGGAAATCTACTGTTCTGAGATAACCAAGCAAAGCCCCTACGGAGATCTTTCCTGAATAAGTGGTTGTGTGGAGAACAAACATGATAGAAAGAAGGAAAATAAACAAAATACTAACACACAGATTAGTTTGGGGTTGTGGCAATATGCATGCTGTACCAGCTCAGCCTGTTGGTCCATTATTGCACGTAGGGTTTTTTTTCCTGCTTTTCTGCTTAAGGTATTCACAGTTTGCATCTAAGATTTTACTCTGAAGACATTCTAAGTAAACTATTACTTAGCTTTCTGAACAGCCACAGTGTGATTCTCAGTGTTGATGTTTAACACTTTGTTAGATAGAAAGGAAACTTTCATTTTTGAGTGAATATCTACTCGCCTTTGAAACGTTCAGTTTAGATTTCTTAGATGAAGATACTGCTCAATCAAACGGTTTATAAAATTGCTCTTGAGGTTTTTTTTTGAAATTATAAGCTGCTTTTGTCATCTTGAATTGTCGTAACCTTCAGGGGTGGTTGACATTGTGGAATGGCTCTGTGCTCTCAGTTATCAAACCTGATGACTCTCAGTTGACAGCTATATTACCAGCTCAGTGGCATCCATAAGGCTGACAGCTGAGTTGCCTCTTAATTTTTCTTTTCTCAAATTTAATGTCAACCTTGTGGGAGGAAAAGGGTAATATAAATATTTATGATCACGCATCAAATATGTACCTTCATGTTAGTGAGGGAGACTTCCAGGCTCACACATCCATGTCAACACCTTAGCCAGAAAAGTTCAGTAAGCCCAGCAATACTGTGCAATTTTAATTACAAAGAGCACAATTTGGTAGTGTGTCCTACATACATACTGTATGTTAATAATTAGAAAAGAACACATGGTTATCTGGGTCTTCAAATAGACTTTTTATGAATTGTTTTGCCTTCTTGTCAAGGTTCTCCAGGCCTGCAGACTCAGTTCAGAGTTGATGACGATTTCTTGAGGCCAAGAGAAAAGCGCTGGTTTCTCCGCCACCTGGCCCTCCATACCATGCACATCGATGTTTGGGACAGTGACTCATTGCTCCTCATTGGTTCTACCGCCATAGAGCTCAAGGTAAAAGACTAAAGGTTGGATGTCATGACCTTTTGACCTTTGTCTTGCTGGTAACAGTTGTTAGATGTTGTACTTTAAGGGGAAAAAAACAAGAGGGTTGAATTTCTTTTTCTTGATCATCACATGGTTGTGAGAGAGAAGTCACTATAAAAACGAGATTTTACTATGTTAAATCATACAAAACGATTTTGAGTTCACAGTTTAACCTCTTTAGCATCCTATTGTAGCAATTAGTGTGGTTTGATATGTTTTCATTACTAAAACACTAGTCTTAGTTTCTGTGTATATTTCTAATACTATGTTCATCATAACTTTAGGTCTCAGATTTCCAAAACACTGTTCTTATTTTAAGGCTACAGTGTTCTGAAACTGTCAGGTTAAAACCTCAAACAAATAAAGATAAACTTCCCTGGACTCTCTTCCTGTTATTTGCTTAAGTGTTGCTCTCTTGATCTGTCACAGCCTAAACAGACTGCAGACATGTTTTAGAGAATAAATTTTCCTTTTAAATGTGGTTCCTCTGACCTCAGTTTGAAATTTATTACATATACTTCAGATATTCTTGACCTTTATTTTTTTTTACCCAACAATAACAATATATCATAAAGCCTCGTAATGCGTAGTATGGCACATTCACTCGTCAAACTGGAAACTCAAAGAAGTATATTAACTTTCAATAGTGCTTGAAAATTAATATACTTCTTATTGCTACAAAGTGCATCGTGTCATAAATTCATGCAGCATTCGCTGAATGTTTAGTGGCAAGAACTAAACAAAAATACATTTCATTTTAACTCTTTATGGTTACAAGCACTACAACTATTAACAAGATAGAAAGTACCAAAATATCTGTTATTCGTTGGTCAGTTGTTTATGAATAAACATATTACTTCATAATGCTGCTCCGGTTCCCTGTGATAGTGGATTAGATCAACACATTTTCTGGCCTTTAAACTCGTTCAAAAAGTAGAAGACATATGTGTCAGACAGACACACTCTTGTTGACCTCAGTCTGTTATTAATTTGTTTGGATCAGGCTGAAATATGCAAAACTCTTCATCACACAGGGCTATTAGAGCAGTTCAGAAGTGGGTGGGGCTGTTTCACCCTAACTTCATCGATCTAGTTCCATCATCCACATTGAGAAGTTTTTTCTTTCTTTCATTGGTTTGTTTGTTGGTTAGTTCTTTCTTTGTTTCTGTCTTTTTTATTTCTGTCTTTCTTTCACATGCTACGTACAACTTTGATCCCTGTTAATTTGTACATTTTGCCTCCCCAGTACTTGCTGCGTCAAGGGAAGCCCGCCGTCCAGGCTCTTCACGAGTTGGAGATCCTGACCACAGATTATGTGGAAGAAGATACTTTACTGCCTGACGCAGATCAGCATCTGCGGTCAACATCCACCACAATGACAGTTTACACCGTAGTCAGAGGCCGGCTCCACATACGAACGGGCTGCATAGGCAAGTGCAGAAAAACTTTTCCTTCCCATTCAGAACTCAGATTGTCGGTATAATCATTGACACATTTACAATAAAATATCTACATCAAATGGGACTATTTTGTTATGTAATAAGTGGTGTCTGAAATTTTTATTTGGGCCAAAGTTGTCGAGTCAAAAGTAATATAATTTTGAAAAAATCCCCAAAAAAATCTACCTTGATTCCTTTTTAGTTGTTTTTTGATCGACTAAACATTTTAACAAAAATAACAAACTAGTCAGATTGAAGGGAAAGCAATGATTAACTTTAGATTTAGGAAGGAAGCGATGAGTTGGCCTGCATGGGCGGTATGCAGACCAACTCAACACTCTTGCCTCCTCGTGAAAATGATATTCTCTTAATCACATCTCCCCACGTTTTCAAGAAAAAACTTACAAACAAGTTTTGTTACTGTTTGTAAGTAAATCTCTTCAGACAGCCCAGAAGAGCCTCTATAAGGAAGTCCAATAAGGAAAGCTCAATGCCCTTAGCCTCATAGTTTGGGTTACACCAGAAAACGTGGGGTCTAATCTGGGCTGACATGTAATAATCCACAAAGCAAGGCAGGGCCATACCCCGCCTCCGTTCCCTAGGCAGCTGCAGGGTTTAGTATCTCACTCTTGGACTTTTATTACTCCATATGAACTTTGAAAAATGTTTATCCCACTCCCTAAATTGTTTTGCTGGGACCTGCACAAGGAGTGCTGCAAAAATCTACAGCAGTTTTGGGAGAACATTTATCTTTATTATTCAGATTCTGCTGCCAAGGTTGAGGGGAAGCAGGCTACAAATGTTCACTGTGGATTTTCTTATTTATTCATTTGTAGTTAATATCATATGTGTAATGTTTTTTATCATTAAAATACCTAAGTACTCTGTTAAAGATTGGTTCCAGTTGAATCAGTGGCTACCAATGAATTGTTTTGAGTGATCAAAAAAAATAGGTGATTTTTTATTTATTTTTTTTTCTGGCTGTGTGTAAAAAGATGCATATTATTCTTCAAATGATCTCTGAATTTTTTCAAATTAATTTCCTTAAACTTTTAGCTGAAAAATAATCTCAATTTTAAATTATTTTATAAATCTATGTAATCAGTTTAAATCAGGTGAAACGAGGAGTCTGGTGATGCTATTTAAAAAAATGTTTTTTTTTTTTTTTAAAGTGTCCCACCTCACAAGATGGTCTAAATCAAACTATCCTAAAATAATTTGTGTGCAAGGCTAGCTTCCTTGTATTTAACGTCGTCTGGATACAATCGTATCACTCAGTACAGTTGTATTGGTCAGATATCACTTCCATATCTGATGTTGGTATCAGATATCGATGGGATTCAAGTGAAATTCAAAGATGTAGCAATATGACCCTAAAGACTTCATCCTCAAATGTCTTATCTGCCAACATCTTTGTGATTTTTTATTTTTTTTGTAAACATTGCACTTTCATAACTTTGCATGTGTATAAGGACATCTTTTTCTTTCTTCTCATTTGCTGCTACCAATGCAAATAATAATGAAAAATACGCTTTAGAGAGAAAAAACACATCTAATCTCCCAAGCAGATGTTTCATTGCGGATTTCTCCAACGCTGGCTTCTAAAGGAGACTAAGCCTTGTTCTGTCTCAAAGGAACACAGGAAAGAAGCAGTTGTGTTTGCTGGTTTTTGAGCAAACATCCTTGTTCATTACATCCCAAGTCATCCGTTTACATCCAAAATGTGTGTGGGCATTAATTATTCAGGCTATATTGGTTCTTTAGAGCTTGGGATTATGAATGAAAGTTGTCTGCTCTCTTTATTCGAGTGTATAGTTTTGAAGTGACAGTTAATCTCCAAGGCTGGGAGGACAGAGGTGTAGAAACTTGTAAAGCAAACGGTGCCAAAGCAAAAAATATCTCACTGCGATAGTCCCTCTCTGTCTGGCAACTGAACGCTTTTCCTCTTCCCTTGCATTCATCCAATTTGGGCCTGGCACGCCCCTGCGGCGCAATGGCAGCTGACGATAGCTTCCTTGCCATTAATCAACCGCTGAAACGATATTCCACCTCATAAACAAGGCATCCTTTTTCAGGTTGAAGAAACTCTTCCTACTGGCATTGTTGGAGCTTAATATGCCAGCAAGTTCTCATTGTGCTTATCACTGAAAGCAGGTTAAGAGCAGGTCGGGTAACGGGTTATTGGTTGGGATGGGGAGAGGGGTTTTTGTCTGGCGTGTAAATTCACATCAATGCTTAGATATCCATCAGGGCGGCCTGGCCGACAGTCAGAATACATTTTGTGAAGGTTTCGCTAGCGAGGTCTTTTATTTGTTTTTGCTTCCGTCTTCTGCTGCCTTTTTCATATATTCACATCCATCTTCACTCTTCATCAGTGTCTTTTCTGTTTTCTCCTGTTTATTTTTCCCCTTCCACAATTTCTTTTTTCTTACTGGTTAATCCAGCTGTGACATGTAACATTTTCTCAGTTTCTGTCATCAAGCCATAATGAATCAGCATGGTTATTGGTTTGGGAGTAAAGAATGGAAAGCCAAATTGATTGAGTGATTGGTTGAGTTATGAATGTCAGACAATTTAAAAATTCCAAAAACGCTTTGCCACACATACATAAATGCAGACATAAACATTGCTTTTGGTACTTCTATTCTTAAAACTTTCAATGTTTCTGTTTCTTTTTATGAAGTGTGAGGGAATAGTCATGTATTTAGAAATTTTGCAAATAAAATTCTAAGAAGGTTTTTTTTTGTTGCATGTATATTTGTCCCCTTTTAATCTGATAAGTCTCAGCAAAATCCAGGGTAAGCGATTGCCTTCGGATATCAGTTAAGTTAGAATATTAGGCAGCTGCAAAAACACGTACCAAAAATTCTCAAAACTTCCACTAAACATCACCCTGAACACACCACTCCAATCTTTAGACATGATGGCGGAACCATAATTCTGAGGATTTTCATTATTAGCAGAAACAGGGAAACGTTAAAGGAATGAGGGATGGAGCTACATGCAGAGCAATTTTGGAAAAAAACTCTTTTAAAGGCTACAAAAAACTTGAAACTAAGGACGAGGTTCATCTTTCATAGGACAACAAACCCAAATATACAGCCAGACCTAAAGTGAAATGGTTTAGATTTAAGCACATCCATGTCATAAGAATGGCCCAATCAAAGTCCAGACCTAGGTCCAAATACATATTTGAGGCAAGACTTGAAAATGTATGTCAATACAGGCTTTCCGTCAAATTTGCCTGAGCTTGAAATACTGAAATGTCAGTATTTTATTCATTTCTAAACTTTACCTTAAAAACACTTTGTTTTGATCTACCAAGTAAATCCTGATAAAGTAAATTGAAATCTTTGGTCGTAGCTGAACGAAGGGGGAAAACATAAAAAACTTATACATTTTTTTAGAAGCACAATGAACACAAATCATCAATCTCAACCCTTTTCTTGAGTTCAGCGGAAGGCTGAACTCAAGAAAAGGGTTGAGATTGATGGAACTAGTCAGATTGAAGGGAAAGCGATGGAATCAAAACATTTGACTGACCAAGTTGTGACTGATGAGGTACAGATGCACCTTTGGGATTCCAGCTTAAACTGTGGGGTAAAGGCGGCTTTAAGGGGTTTATCTCTATGAATGCAACAAGGTAGGAGTTGTGTGTTCGGTAGAAAGATGTGCTAAGTCAGAATGGTGAGTTGAACAGCTTAATGGTATGTCATAAATTCCTGAATATGTCCTTGAGCCTTTTTAAGATCCAGTATATAGAAAATGGTACAATGTTTCTTCTGATAAACATCCCTGACATACTGAAGCCAGTTTTGTTATGAGATATTTTCCAACAAATCAGCCTGCTGAGTAACCTGCAGGGTTACTCAGCTTACTGCAGGAGCGGAGACCCCATTCCTCTCTGGCGCCCAGCACTGATGGCTCTGGGAGGCATGATAAATGGTGTGTAAGGAGACCCAGGTGTGGCCAGAGCTGATGGTCTGTCCTAAAAACCAGCTAATGCTGGCTGACTTGTCTTTCAGATGCGCTATTCTCAAATGGTCATTTGTTCGGGGCTACAGCCAGCATGATTTTCTGCCGTTTCTCTCATTGATTAGCTGCCTGTCATCATGACTGACAGAAATTTAACTCACACGACAGTGTAAAAGATCTATTTAATTGCATACCTGCTTATTCATCTCTTGTTAAATTGACAGCAGACAGCAGGGCAGCTACCTTATCCCATGGCAAACAGGGATTTCACTCAAGCGTAACAGACAGTGCTGCCTGGTTTTCTTACCAATATTAGTAGAAAAAAAGTTTAGACCAATACAGAGACATCTTTTAGATTTACTTTATGTTTTATTAAACACAGCTTCAGGTCAAAACTGAGTTTTTAAATCTTTCATTTGAAACAAGCAAACATGCTGCAGCAGGGGGCGTGCCTTGTTACCTTGTAAACTCAGTGCATAAATTACACTCAAAATTTTAAACACCCTGTGTTTTGTACATGGCGCGTGGAGGGACAGCAATTTAGACTCACCCGCTGAGCTAAAATAAAATTAATACACATAAATAATGCACTCAAGTGACACAAAGATAAAAAGGAGTGAAACTCTGTATTAATTTATGAACATTTGCAAAAAACTGTTAGATGGTTTTGTATCATGTACAAAGGAGCTTTAAATGCCAAGTCAAAAATTCTTAAAAATGAAATGAATGCATATCTCATTTTCTCTGATCATTGCATTGCATCTATTAAATGTTTTTTCTTCACTCACCCACTTTAAATAAAGATGATTTCAAGCAATATTTAGAGGTGGGACTGGCTTTATTGACATGGTGATGGAAAGAAAATGCAAAACACTCGACCTTCCTCACGCCACACAAAAACCATCATGTCATGCTGATAGTAAGTTAATGGAAATACTGATGCTGTTTTCTTCTTCACAGTTCTACAGTGTTATAAAATTGTCCCAAAATAGAATATTCCAGTGTATAGTCGTCTTTAGTAAACTTTCTTTTTTCATTCACTGCTTCCAAAGATTCCTGTCATACTGATTTAAGCTTTTTATTTCTTAAATTTACAATAAACACAACAATACAGATATTGCTTAACTTAAATCAGACTTGGAAGAAATATTTCCCTTTGAAAAAGGAGAACTCAGCAGGAGAGCCGAGGCAATTAAATGCCTCATCTGTTGTACGAATGAAATTAATGCAGTGCAAACATTAGCTTTTTTCAATTACTGTTGGAGGCATTATGGCCAAGATAAAAAAAAAATAAGATATTTTAAAACTATACACATTAAATTACATAATCAACTTAATTTTTCTCTTAAGTTATTAAAACTCTAAAAGCAACACAGTGCTGACTACATACTGATTTCTAATTTCCTGTTTTTGATTCATGGATGTTATCAGTCATGTTTTATCTGTAATGCTTTAGGAATTTATCAGCAGCAGGCTGAATTAAAAGCGAAAGGCGAATTCCTTTGTTTCTGCGTGAAAAAACTGCACATCTTTTAATCATCATAAAGTAGGACTTGCATGTAATTAATAAAAAAAAAAATTACAAATTGTCGCATCCATTCAGTCACACTACAATGCAGTAATTTTTTTAAAGGTAAAAGGACCCAAAGGTAGATGTACTGAATAATAGAGAGATTAAGTAAGAAGGGCTTTGTTTTGTTGAAACATCTGCAGTCTTTAGCAAACAAGAAGGACTGCCAGACAACTTTCTGAGCAGACAGAGAATGTTTAAGCTATAACAACTGCTGGCTTACACTTTAAAACTAATTATTGAATCTACAAAACTGATTTTTATCCACAAAACCACAATACACTCAATAAAAGCTGAGACAAAAAGCAGACCTATTTAATAAGAATGTTTGATGAGCAGATTTGCATTTGGTCAAAGCATCCTGACGTATGAACAGCTTCAGGAGTAGAGATAGAATAACGAGTAATCTTTCAATCCATGATTTCATTGTGATTTAAAGCCCAAAGCTTTGTGAGAGATAATGTTGACTCAACAGTGGCTCATTAAAATGTATTAATCTATCGTTAGTTTCTAGACACATCTCTGTGTCTGAGATGTTTTCCAGGAACAACGAGAGTTATTATCTACTCGCTTTTGTTTTCTCTGCATATATCAGGATAAAGTTAAATCAACTGTTTGATCAGAAGTACATTAAAATGCACCGAATTTGTCCCATGAACGACCCCATGATGTTTCCTCTTTGGCGGATCGTTAACACATCCTAATCCTTTGTGATCCAACATCAGTCAGACATTCAGATCACACTTTTGCAATAAACACACAAACACAAACCACCATCTTTTCACAGCGTACACCTTAATCCACCAACATTGCGGGTCTTCCTCAGCGTGGTACCTGCATCAAATTCTGTTGATTAACGCATTTCTCAGATCAGACTGACAGAATAGAATAGAAATATCCTTTATCGTCCCACAGTGGGTAAATGTTTGGTGTGACAGCAGCAAGCTGACAGGCAATTGAAGCATGTACATTCACACAAAACTAAAGATATAAAATCTATGAAAACAGAAGAATAGCATGATGTAATGTAAGGGCTAACTTACAGCCCTTAATAGTGCTCATGTTATTAAAAAATTACTCTGATCAAAAGGTATATGCAAAGCTTTACAAAATGTACATGCTTATTTGTGAATTAAAAACAGACTGTTTGCAACAAGTGATAAAAACTGTGCAATAGCAGAGATGTGCAAACAAGAGCGGAAATGTTATCTGAAAGGAGACAGCTGTGCAAATTCCAGCAGGGATATCAACACCTATTGAGTTTGTTGGGTGCAGTGATATTATAAAGTATAACGGCTGCTGGGAGAAAGGATCTGCAATAAGCCTCTTTTCTGCACTTAGGATGCAGCAGTCTGTCACTGAAGGAGCTCTCCTCTTCACAGCTTCATGCATAGTCTATGACACGGGAGGGTGATACGATGTCTTTGCTGTGTGTTCACTAGCAGACCCGTCCTGCTGCACAAGTGGCATGTAGTTTGTTTTTTAATATAAAGTGTCACTGCTTGTGTTTTTTTTTTTTTCCTCTTACTGGGTAACTTGATAAGTTGTAATGGTCTTTCTCTATGACTGTGTAAAATCAAGAGTTTTGACAAAAACTGAAGAAAAACAACTTCTACAGTTGATTCAAAGTATCTTTTGTAAATTTCCACTTTATTCCTGGTGTTGTTCTTATAGGACTGGTGGTATTAACATAATTTGACATGATAACAGTTGCAGCAAACTTGTTTCTTTTAGTACCTAATCACACATGATGATCTGTATTTTTAAAGAACCTGTTCTGCAGTTTAGCTGAATGTCTTCTTTATCTGTTATGATAATCACACACCTACATACATGTAATTTCAAAGCTTAAAAATATCAGGACAGCTCTACTTCCTGTGCTGTTTGACTGCACCTTTAACAAAAACACCTTTAACAAACTTAATGCCAAAAACACACAGCTTAACCTTTGGCTTCAGCTGTTATACCTTAAACATACATTTAAGGGGAAACTAGATAATACATGCAAATTGTGGGTTATTTTCCCTCGCTTATCAAAACGACAAGAATCATTTCCCCAATTGTGCTTCAGCTATAATAAACATTAAGAGAAGTAACATTGGAGTCTAAAAAAGTTTAACTATGATACTCCATCTGATTTCATAGAAAGGAGGAAGCCGTAATACTTGACAATGTTCTTCTTTCGGTTTTAAATTGTGTTTTAAAAACAAATGAGTCAAATTAGTTAATTCATTTGTTACGTTTGAGACTAAAAATTACGTTTGATACTAAAAAAGAGTGACTGAGTTATGTTCTTTCATGATCGGTAGTAATTGTTGCTGCCCAGCTTCCCGCTTTATCCATCCCAGACTGCCTTCTCAACTTATAACAAAAAAAGAAAGAAAGAATTGACATTCTCAGTAGTTTAAAAGCATAATAAACATCAGTTGTATTTGGTTTTTACTTTTGTTGTTGTAATTGCAGTCGAGTTGACAAGGCAGGTAAATATGCTGATAAACTATAATCAGAGACTATTTCTTCAGGTCATATTCCCAATACTTGACAGATGTAGGTACTGGTAAAGCAATATTATTCTGTTTAGCCATTTTTTCTGTACAAAAGTGACTGGTTGTTTAAATGTAAGAATGCTGGTACAGTTGTCAATAAAGTCCACTCTGAGCCTTATGGGATTGAGGAATAAGGTTGAAAGTCCGCAAAGATTGATCAAAATGATATGAGAAATTCAAATCATTGTTAGTTTGATTGTTTCTCATAAATGTTGGTAAAAAATATTTTTATTAACAGACTTAATGCCAAAATCAACCATAAACAGTTAATATAGTTCTATGAAAGGTTTGTGGGCCTTGTGGTGAACTCAGACTTTTGCATCGTATTTAAAGTCACTAGAAGTACTTTCAGAAAATAGTCTGTGATTTTTTTAGAATGTTTATTTGTATGAAGTAATATTGCTGACTCAGTTGAATCTGTTTTCTTTCTTTCAAAGTCCGATTTTCTCCACAACTAACACACAGAACGCGCAGAAGGACACACAAGCAGGAAGCGTATATCTGCTTTAGCACAGTGGAAATGGGCGATTAGAGCCTTCTGCAGACCTGACGTGCTGCTCATCTGCAGCGGCCTGATAAGCCCTGAAGAAACTGACTTTTGCAGCTGGAGAGAGTAGAATCTTTTTCCCCCCCGATACTGCCACAATTGGGACAAAATATCAGTGAAATTTACCTGGCCGTTAGTTTGGCTATAGATGACAGCCCACATGAAGTATCTCTCCGTCATTAAAAGCTCTCACTGCTGGCACAATTACACCAGACTATATCAGACTTACCTTTAGCCGTAAGGTGAGGCTGAATCTGCTTATTTTGAAAGGTTAGTGGCCTAGAACGGCGAAGCAGAAGAAATCGAATACTGCAGGCTACTTTGAAATCCCCCTGGCGCTCGCTCTCATTTGTTCTGGAGGCCAGCAAATCAGTGGCTTGTTATGGCCTTAACCTCCAGAACTGCTAGCAGGGCAAATGAGGTGGGCAGGTAGGGCTATTGTCATGCGACAGCATCAGGCAGTTGATAAATTTGATAGACTTCAACCTCCTGAGTCTTTGTTCACTCATTTTCTTCTCCACAGAGAGTGTGTAACACTCTTTCTGTTGAAGTTTGAATTTCTGTGTTGGATGTCATCAGGGTAATCTTTTTGATTCAGTAGTTGTGGATGGGTAATATAACTCAGAGAAAGACATCCATACTTGCATCGACAAAATAATTTTGGTTCCTCATTATCACATTATTTTCAGTACCTACTTATAACACTATCTTATGTTTGATGGTGATGAGAATTAAACAAAAAACCACCATAGATGTGATATCTTCATAGGAAGAAAAACTGATGGAAGAATCTGTAATGAGGCACTGGGAATAAGATATTTGCTTTTGATTGGATGTGCTCTCTAAACTCTACAGCATAAGTGATATGTTCACAGTAATAATTGAGGAAATATAACTCAGGCAAATGCACCCGACTGAATGTTGTGGCCAGTGTAGGGTGATGGATGATGAGGAAAATGCTTTGGGATGGCAGACACCTCTCCCATTAATCTGCAGAACAGCACTGTCTGCCTCTGTTTGCATAGCAACACCGACTCCACATTATTCATTTAGCTGCTGCCTATTATCTGTTTGTTGATGAAAGGATTCTCCTTTGAAAGATTTGGAGGATGCTTTTGGCTTCCCCTCTGAAACTCTTGCAAGCTATCTGATGTGTCAGTTCTGGACAGAAGAGGCAGTAAATTTCTGCTCTTGCTACATTTCATACGAGATGAGAGTGCACCCTGAACGTGGAACTGCACAGCTCCTCAGAAAATCCTAAATTTGTTTCAGGTATGCACCTCGTTTGGGCATACTATGATTTAGGGCCTGGAAACATTGAGGAAAAACTGAGTTCCCTTCGATCAATTTTAACTTTTAGTTCTACCTTCTTTGTCCGGCAGCGGCTGTAGATTAGATCTAATTTATTTCAAATTAAGCTCTTAGGCTTAAAATTGTGTGAAAATACTGATGCTGTATTTAACAACGGTGATTCAGAGTAGCTGATTGAGCCTTTGCAATTATCATTCACATTGTTAAAAATGGGAATTTAATTTACAGTCGGCAAGCTGGGAAAGGTACCTCTGTTAATCAGCCCACTGCTGCCTCGCTAACTGAGTAAGTAAATGCTGCCTTCTTATATTTGCAATACTTGATGGAGTGCAAATTGTAAGAACAGATGATGCTCTCAATAAGATCTTAACAGTGACTACTAAGTTTTACATTCCTGAGAGGTTTTGGTCTTTATTAACATGGTAGACTCTTGCCGTCACTACAAATGTATCAGCTTCACATTCATGATGCAAACGTGGCATTCCATCACATCCCAAATGTACATTGTGGAATTGAGATGTGGTGACACTGGAGACTATTGGAGTACAGTGATCTAGTGGTCAGGTTCCAGAAACCAATTTGAGATAATTTCAGTTTTTGAGTGGCACAAAGCACCACTTGACATAGCCATCATAAGAAGGGAACACCAGGGTTATAAGAAGATGGACACTGTTGGCAACAATACTGTACAAAGTGTGCAGAGAAAACAATCCTTCACTCTATTACTCTATCACCACCACAGTCTGAACGATTTACAGAAGGCAGATTCTGACTACTATCTGAATGTTGAAACTGAGATCAGGACCTGAGACACTTCCAGTGTGTTATTGTCCAATTTTACCTGTTTGAATTGTAGCCTGTTGTTTGCTACTGTCACCTGCGTGCTTCAAGGTTTGACAAGTTTCTATGTACTTGGTTGTAACATACGGTTATTCATCATCATCAAGAGACGAATTTGTCTTAATAGAACTGAATTTGCTTCCTGTGTTGTCATATTTGCTTATAGACATGAGTCTCAGTGAAAATAAGCAAGAAAACTTGCTGGGAAAACTGGGGCAACGCATTCTTGTCAAACTAAACTATCTGAAATCAAACTGAGATAAGATCTATTTGTGGAGCCCCTGCTGGTGTCCTCAGGCAGATTCCAATGTTTTTTCTCTAAAGAATCAGCAGGATTTTTTACATATAAAAACACTAATGAAACAGTGAGCATGGATAAAAAACTAATGACTTTGATAACAACTTCTTTTACATATTTTATATAAACAGTACATTTCCCCAAATAATTATGCAAAGTTGTTGCTGTTTTTTAACTTTTTTGTAGCTCTTATGTTGCTTCTCAGTTTCTGTTTTCAGGTGTTTTGCTCTTCATCCTTACGTTTTTTTTTTATTTTTTTTTTTTATGAAGCCTCCACAGGTTCTCAGCAGACTGAGATTAGAAAATTATGTTAGAAAACATAATTTTCCAGATGAGCCTAATAGTCTTTAAGGAACATGAGGTATTAGTTTTTCTGTGGTACACATGTATTTGGCATAGTTAGTTTTTCTTCTTCATCAGTAGTGTTGATCATGTTTGTACACCCCATTGTCTCTTACATCTTGGATTATTACTCTCTCACCTGCATACTGATATTACAATGTTGCCTGTAATTTATGCTATTACGTATATTTACACAAACACAAAGATATTATTTTAAAAATATTTTCATTTTACTGTTTTTGTTTTTTACTTGACAGCCAGCAATACCAAGAAAAATATGAGATGTTTGATACCATTTTGATTCTGTAGGTGAAAAAAAAAGTTTAAAAACGTTATTACGAGTAAGTACAAGTCACACAATCTAGTAACATTTGGATAATTATTGTCTTAATTAATGCAAAGTATCATTTAATGTAACAGTAGACAGGATAGCACTTGATATAATTCTTAATATTTATGTTCACTTTGGATTCAGTTGCTGAACAAGTTGTTGGAAACCAGGTTTCCTAAGGTTAGGGTAATCTGTCATGGTATTTGTCTGGGGTCTGGTCGACTTTTGTCAAAAAATTTACATAAAATTTGTAGCCTTTTTAAATCAATACTATTCACAAATGTTTCTATATTAATTTCTCTCTTAGCCAGTGCTGATTCCTTCTACTTTGTACCTACTTTGCCGTTTGTTTCCTGCAGGATGTCCAGCTGACCCTAGCAGGAAGAGAGCAGCGGACGGGATGTCATCTTATTCTCACATCATCATGCCTCGTGAAGTCACCACCGGCTTTAAAGGAGGAAGCCTGTCAACCCGAAACATCCTTCAACTTAACGGTCAGCACATCAAGTTTAATATGTTTTAATGCACCAACAAATTAGTTGCTGCACTGGGGTAAAAATGTTTAAAACATCTTAATATAGATGATTTGGTTGCAGTAGCTTAATCTCAAGTTGTATTATTTTGAAAAATACAACCTTATAACATGTGTCGACAGCATAAAGGAAGAGGCATCTTTGACCATTCCTCTTTGCACACTCTCTCTGGATGGTTTTAATTTCTCTGTGTGCTTTGTTTTCTATGTCTCACTCCTCATGTTTTATATAAGCATTGAATCAGGATTATTTATTTGGTCCATTTCTGTGTCAATTTTTCTACTGAAAGACCAAATCGCCACTCATATTCATTTTACTGGTAGAGGCAACTCAATTTCTCTGTAAAATGACCCAACATTTTAAAGTATTCATACAGTGATGCACTCTGACAATGTTGACAAGGTCATTTGGAAGAGAAGCAGGCCCACAGCATCACATACCCTCCACCTTACTTAAGGCGGCATGAGGTACTTTTTCAAATATTCTGAAATGTTGTGAAAAAGCTCAGCAATAATCTGATCTGACCAAAAAGAAAAAAAAAAACATGACTACAAATGAAGTTCCAGTATAGTTCATAGGAGTCATTAAATATTTTAATGGTGGGACAGAAATGTGTTTTGTTGTTTCTTACATGACTCCTAAATATTCCATATAATGTAGAAAAAAGTCCAATAATTGTCTTTTTAAAACCATGTCATCCTGTAATGCATCATTAGTTGGTAATGAAAGGTTTCTACAAATTTTGATCACCTTAAAAAATATAAAGTACAACTGAAAACATTTTCAGTTGCATTTAGAGGCACCGATAATTCTGTCACCTTTTCCTTTACATTAATTTTATTAACAATATCAATTTGAATGTAGGACTTTTTTCAGTTTTCAATGTAAAATCATGCTACTGCAGTAACAAGTGCATTTATTCTTAACCTTTACCGTGAGTACTAACAATTTTGTTTACCTCTGAGTCAGGTTATTGCACATTGCAGTTTCTCCATTCAGCTATCAGTGTGTGTCTGAGCCCATGTTTGAGTGCAGCCTCAGCCACAGAGGAATTAGCGTCTTTTATTTGGGCGTTGACCGCGCTGCCGCCGTCTTGATCGGCTCAGTCAGATACATTTCACATTCTTTCTATTGGCCGCACCAGCAAACCACTCAATTTTCAGGCTAATTGAGCTTGCACAGGCATCTCTAGTGGTTAGCCGCAATCCTGTTTGTGTTCTTTTTTTTTTTTCCACTGTGTGTGCGTGTAGCGGCGTGTGCAAGCTTAGCCTTAGCAAAGGCACACAAACACACAGGGGGGAAACCAATTTTTCCCTCAATTAAGCGAGCCATCATCAGTCAACTGGCTTGCTATTGGTAAATTTGCCTCGAATTTTAACTATTTCTGAAACACACACACTCACAGAGTCAGATGTTTCGCATAAGACATATAAAACAAGCATATAATTGCATAGTGTGATACAAAATGCATCTGACAGGTATAGAATTGCAAACTGGCCTGCAGAAACGATGTGTCATTTCACAAATATTTTAGCTTTATTCACTGTGACCAAAGCACTGATAAACAGTTATGCTGCTAAGAAGCTCAGTGTAGCTCAGATTCTGTGTATAAAAACATATTTACAAATTGTTTCATGGGCAGGTTCACCTCACAATCGCTTTACACACTGTGGCAACCACCCACTCACACCTCTTGTTGCTATGCAAACACAGGCTGCTCACTGTTTGCTCTGTTTCTTACATGTCTTCCCCACCGCAGCGTACCCACTTATTGTCTCTTTTACATTTTCTCCTTCCTTCGCCTTGGTGTACCAGTTAAGCATAGAGTGTGCCTAATTGCTTTCACTGGAGTCCAGTCACAGCAGCAAGACGGAGTGAGCAGAGAAGCTACAAGCCATTGGGTGGTGGGGGTGTATGTGTGTGTGTTTTTGTCACTCTCCTGCCCCACTTCTTCCTGCCGGTGGCTGTGAAGGATAGCCAGACACTATCAGGTTAGCCCACTGGCTCCCAGCCTGATACGGCTTTGATAATGAGACTTGGAAAAATGTCTAAGGATAAGGAGTCATACGAGTAGAGGGGAAAAAAGAAAAGAATAGCAGACATCAAAGAGTTTGGCTTGGAAGCATACAACCTAGAAATATTCTTCGCAGGGAAAGTTTTGTAATACCCCAAATTCATCCAGGATTAATTAAGTCCAATAAAAAAGATTAGCAATGTTTGTTTATTGGTTTTAAAATGTTCCATCCATTCTTCCAGTTTGTATCCCAATCATGTGGGTCTTGAGTACACCCTGGAAATGTAGCCATCTATCACTTAATAAACAAACACTTTGTTCTGACTTGTGAGGGCAGTTTGGCAAAAAGTTGTAGGGTTTTGTAAGAAGACTATAAGTATTCAAAAATCCTACCTCTGTGGAACTTGCAGATCAGAAAGTGGGTCAAATGTACCACAATGAGAAATGGCTCTTATATAAATTAATCTTGCACTTCAGACAAACAACTACATTCCCTAAAAATCTACAAAATTAAAAACAGCTGAATTCCTTTTGTGGAAGAATTACCAATATGTTTGTTTTGTGTTTGCTAAGTTGAAGGTGTTCCTTTTCCTCTGCTAATTTTCATCTTGCCAATTCATTTGGTTATCTTAAATACTTATAATTAGTTTGGTTAAACTAATCTATTCAACATTTTACATAGTGCAATATTGTGAAAGTTAACTTTAAAATTCTTTTGCAAAATGGTAGAAATATAAAAAAATTAAATAAAGTGTCCAAAGAAAGCAGGATACAAGCAAGTGACTAAAGTTTGTTAGTTGTATGCGGTGCAGCAGAAAGCACTGATCAGCTACAACCAAAGTATGTGGCATATATAAATATCCACTCCAAATGCACAAAATACTAGCAAATGCAGAAGCATTAAAAAGTTTGTTCTACTACTTGTACAAAACAAAACAGAACTGGGTTAATGCACAAGAGATGTTCCCAGGTTACTACTGTAGAAAACTGATGAGTGTGTGGGGAATTAGAAAAGGTCTAATATCCGGTGTACATCAAACACAGGAGGTAATGCTCCTGAAGAGCCTAAATAAAAGCCCACTTTTCAGCTTATTTTACCCTTACTCTCTCTCTTAAACAATTTACTGATGTAACAAGTACTTTTCTTCCTTTGCTCTGCTCATTTTTTATGATTTCTGACTGCATTCAGTGAGACTAGGTTAATTTTCCCCATTGCAAGAATGTAGACTCTGCAAGCTTAGGAATGGGGGGAGATTGTTTTTCTAGAAATCAACACTGTAGTTTAAGCTTTGTTTAAATGCGTTCATAATTCTGTGACTGGTCCACTTGACTAAATTAAAATAATTGATAACTACATAATCACTGAGGCAAAAGAAGACATCAGAGAATCTTCTCACTTGAAAATTTGGAGATCATGGTCAAACTTTTTATCGTCTCCATCTGTTTTTATTTGTACTCTTGTTATTTTTCTTCTAAAGTGTTTCGAAAGGTGCTAACAAGGAAAATGCATCATCATTATCAACATGAGAAGAACAGATTCTATTCTTCCCAGTGAATAAATTCATCACTTCGGCTTGTTTTTACTTGGCAGCACGGAACACGGCACAAGAACACAGGCTGGATAGAGACCCGGTGCTGTTGAACAGAAACAGGATCAGAGCTCGGGACATCACTCCTGAAGTACAAAACCTGAACACCGACAGCAGACGGCGAAAGCTGGACTGCATGGCTGCAGTGCATCGACTGGAGGCTAAAGAGAACACAAAAGCAGCCGATGTTACGGTATTGTCAGACTTTGCACTTAATCTACTGGTAAGCTACTGGCTACTGGCTTCTGTGTGAAGCTAACCAACAGCAAAATGAACATGATATTACACAGAAACTTACAGTGACTTTTGACACATGATAAGCATGAGAGAATGCAGGTCAGTGTTAATAATCACTCTGGTAAGAAGGACCATCCGCTGTTTTATATATTAACATGTTTAATATATATGATATAATATATAAGATTTGCAAATAATTTTGTTGCTAAACATTTTTGACACCCATACACACACCCCTGCACACCCCTGCATTTATGTGTGTTCTCATTTATGGATGTTCTTTGTTAAATTGGAATACCTAGTTTTTATTCCAGACACTTGATGTAGATGGAGAACCTGCAGCAGTAGGCCTGCCTGCGAGGTATGCAAAACATTTATCCAAACTGTACTGTGATGTGTAGAAAGAAAGCAATCAGTGGAGAAGCAGTGAGGTGTTAAAATAAGTCTTGAAATAGTCACCGAAAGGTCATGGAGAAAATTATTGATTTAGTGCAACCTGAGTTTTACTGGCTGTACATTGGCCAGTGTTTCTACCAGTAGTGATGACATTTTACTTCACAAAGTCATTAACTGAACACTCTGCTCTGAGAGTGTTGGAGCTTTGAGCTGTTGCACAAGAACACATCACAGAAGATCAAAACTGATCACAAAACTGCTCTGGAAACTGTCATAGCAGTTCACAGAGAACATTTTGGGTGAAGACCATGATAGTGTGTAGTATGATGCCACTATAAAACATTTATCAGCCCTTTGGTGGTGTTTTTCTGGTGTCAGGGCCTAAATCCAGCAACTCAGTTGATCAGAGAACATCAACCCTGCGACGAGTACAGCAAGGCAGAGGGAATTGCGAACATGCTGAGCCAGGCCATCACCACACAGCACCTTCTCTATGCCAGCCTGGGCTCTGCTGAATACATGGAGTTTGTCTTGAAGAATCCATTTAACGTGCCTCAGACCGTCACCATTCACAGCGACGACTCTGAGCTCAGGTGAGGCTCTCCAGACAGTTAGTAGGGTGTGGTATCTAACTTTATTTGCAACTTTATTAGTTTATTTTTAAAAAACCTAATCTTCCTTTGAAAAAAATAAAAACAAAGGTTTTCTTAAAGAACTTAAAACATTTTATAGCCACAGCGTGATACTTCTAGAGTGCCTCAAAGTAACAAGTGTGTGGTGTAAGCTATCAACACATAACTTTATGTGCTTAAATATTTACAGTGCATCCGGAAAGTACTTAAAGTGCTCTGTTTTTCCACATTTTATGTTATAGTTTTGTACACAGATGCCCCATTATGACAATGTGGAACAATTGTTTGAGTGTTTTGCAAATTTATGGAAAATAAAAAATCAGTAATATCATTGGGGATCTTGCCATCTTTATAGTTCAATGCCATCAGAAAGCTCAAGAGATCAGTTTTGTTTTTCACCTTTTTTTTTTCACACATACAGACATTTTTTTTTTTATGTTTTAATGTCCTCTTGTTTTTAACAAGAAAGCTGTTGATCTTATCCTCATAGATATATTTTAGTAAACTCGTTTATGATGGATTCATCCATGCGTGCGTCGTCTTTACCCGCCTGCATTTCAAAGTTGTTTTTAACCTGTTTACTGTAACATGTCGAGCCACATTTTTTAAAGCCGCACACAACTTTTATTTGTTGCTCCCAAGACTTCTTAATTTATTAATTTGTAAACATGGAGCTATGCTTGCTTAGTAAACTGGAAGGATGTTGTAAATTTATTGGTGACTCTCCAATCTAACACACTAGGTGTGAACATGTGTTTTTTGTGCCGTATGTGTTTTCTGTTGTTAGATCGTAACAAGCCATGCTTCTACGTTAAGCTGTGTTCACACTTTTGTGAATGTGTTTCCATTTGTGATGTTAAAGCTCATGAGCCTATTTGTGCTCTGTGTTGTGGAATAATGTAACCTCACACCTCACACACTCCAGTGTAGCAAACTGACAAGTTGGCTCTTAATTGACAACTAAACAATTCAACCATTTTAAAATTTCACTACTCTTGTTATTATGCTACAAGTTAATTCATAAAGTTAGGGCAGCTAAACTTTGTGTAGACAAGGTAGACACTTTGCAAGTCAAAGAGGTCCAGTTCATATCAAATTCTATACAATCCACTTCAGTCCAGAATCAGTTTAAATCTAACCAGAACAAAAAGTCACAGAAGCAATGGGCCAGGTGAGCTGTCTGTAATGGAGACAGTGAAAAAATGCATAAATGGATAGGAAAACCTAAGCCACTCTGGCTTTAGGTTTTTTCAAAATGGAATTTTTTACACATAATTTTTGAAAACAGTTTTGCAGTTTCTTCAATGAACAGCTGCAGACCTACTCAAACAGTATAGCGAAATTATAAACACTTTCCATTTTCTCCAGAACGATACATTTCTACTGTTTGTGAGGTAATGTTTTGGAACTAACAGCGACCCACAATCAACACTTATACGATGATTACATCCTTATTTAGGAGCCAAACATTTATTACTCGGAATGGCATTACAAGTGATACTTTTCGGTCGTGTTATCTGTTCTCCTCTCCTCCATTTGAATTAATACATTTTCTGGCCTGTTTTGTGTTATCAGACTCAGTGATGATGAAGATTTTGGATTTAAAGTTGAACACTTGTAGGATTCCAGTAATTTGGGACTCTCAAGAGTTTTTTTTTTCTTAAATTTCAAGTTTATATGCTAAAGAACGTCCATCTTTGCACCAATACACTTTCATTTTGGTATGTTTTTACTTTGTGCCTCTGGGCCATACTTGTCATGAAGCTATGAACTGTGGGCAATTCCCTGAGGCAAAGTCTGCTGAAACGCAGACTCTCTGAAAATGTTACACCAGGGCTCAAAACGTCTCAGAGAGAGTCCCGATGCAGCTGACGATTTGACAATGGGTCCTTACAGTATTAGCTGGAACCAGCTTCATACTTTCTACGTGTGGACATGAGCATCACAAATAAATATGCATCCATATTTATTTGGACTATTCTCAAATAGTCCAACTAGAGGCTGATTATTTGGAGGCAAATTTCACATGTTTACGTCAACAATGACAAAGGAGGTAATTTCAGTTTACAAGAATGTTTCTACATGGCATTATGCGTCAACTTTTTGCTCATTCTTCACAGACACTTGATAGGCTCTCAGACAATGAAGATTGTTTCACCTTCAGAAACACAAACATGTCCTTGACACAGATGCATCTGTAATCCTGGCAATATGCCAAATAACCCCTTTAATCCAAACACAGCAGCCATTATTTCTGATGTTTGTGCTTGATTCTCTCCCTGTCTCCATGCCGTCCCCGTTTCTTTTCATTTAGCATCATTGTTAATCCCCGCCTTCACAGAGTCTTTTGTTTTGGATTCCGATCATGCCTGAGCTTTGGATTAACATATATCAGGTTGATCAACAAAGGCAGCAGTACACCATGGATAAATCATTATGGCATTAGCCCGGCCACTGGGCCTCCTCTAATTGAGAGTCATCAATCCCACTATCTGTCCTCTTACTGGCTTAGCACTCTCTTTGTTTATTTATTTCTTGACAAGGCAGTGTGACAATTTGTACCAAACGCTTTCACCTTTACCAAGTGCTGGAATGTGTGAATGAAGAACGAAACTTTTGCATTATTGGACATGTGTCTTTTGCAGCATCTGGGTTTCATTAGTGAAACTGGTAGTTCCCTAAGTGCACAGTGTACTTTATGACCTTATATTTTACTGTACATAAGCAACTGTCCCGCATGTTGAGCTTCAATGTGTCTTAGGTTATCCTACCCTGCATGGAAGAGATTAAAGACAGGAATTCAAATCATGATTTCATTTAATTATGATATTTGAGACTTGATAAAACTGGGAATGTTTTAGTTATAAATTTATTGATTTTTTTTTTTTACCCTTTCAATTAAAAAAAATGTTGGAAAGATTTTAGTTTCAGTGACTCACTTGACTTTGAGTTGTGCAATAAACCCTAAGTTGAAGAAGTTATTCACATACTTTAAACCATCTAAAAAGTTTATTTTCTACTTGTTAAAACTTTATGCAGATATGTTGAATAATTCAGACATAATCACTGACAAAAATTTCAAGTAACTTGAAATTGTGAGCAGATTAGGACCCGTAACCATAGGTTACAGATGGTTATGGACCAGTTACCGTTACAGTGGTTTTGATAATGTTAATAAAACTGTGTAAAAAGTGACCCTCTCGCACAGCAAATGTCACAGCCAGACAGGGTGAAACAGGGGGTTGTCCAGTCAGATCATAAATTTCCAAAACCACACAAAAACAACCTTGTAAAATTGCACACAGGCCCCGTCGGACTG
Source organism: Girardinus metallicus (assembly GCA_903067095.1). Taxonomy (NCBI): domain Eukaryota; kingdom Metazoa; phylum Chordata; class Actinopteri; order Cyprinodontiformes; family Poeciliidae; genus Girardinus; species Girardinus metallicus. The sequence goes on along the minus strand of CAEGAE010094664.1, from coordinate 14,292 downwards.
CGCACAGTGTAAAAAGCTTGTGGGGTCTAAATGACCTCATCTCTTAAGACTGCTGGAAGGTAAAAAGCTTTGAGCAGAACTGGACTTGTTTAAGATATGGTGAAAGGAGAGTTTTTTTTTTAGCAGATAAATTTTTCCCTTAATACCTTATGAGATATCTAATTTTAGATTTCTGTTGATCTTTTCCAATAATTAAAAGTTGAATTCCAAAATGTGTCGGATTGTGTTAAAAAAATGAATAAATAAATGCGCCTATTGCACCCACATACAAAATGATTTTTTTTTTTAATGGAGCAAAATTGTCCATAAAGATGCATGAAGGTTACATGTGCCAAATCTTTGCGAATAGATGTGTTCTCATGCTCATTCCTGGCCTGTATCTAAAACATTTTACATCATAATCAGATTATTCATTTTTTCCCACTCAGTGTAAAATTGCTTATCAAGGAGAAAATGGGGTGACATGTGTGATATTTACAGGGTTATTGTGTTGTCCAAATTCAAGATCAACATGCCAAATGCATACAGCAGCATTCCCAACCTCTTCTTGATATATTTAAAATGAATATTGTGTTGTGTCAAAAATACTTACATATACTGTTAGACGGGGTTACTCCAAAACAAGACAGATGGTTAATAAACGAAGTCAACGATGGCCAACTCTTACCAATCTCACACAACTCCAGACAGGTTTCAGGCAAAAAGAACTTCATTTTGAATTCCATTGTAATCCTTTCATCCATATTTCATCCGTTTTCTTCTCCATCTCAGCAGGGAAGTAAAACTGTCTATAATATTTGTGTTGGACTACATGAGCAGCAGCTTGGTCAAAACACCAAAGTTGCTCTGCTGTCACTTCCTCATCAATATTTCAGCCGATGTTTGACACATAGGTTTCTTGAGTACCTGGGGCGAGCTCTGGGTCAGGTCTTTGTTCTACAAAAACAAACCAGAAACAAGGCTGACCCCAACTCACAATTTCAGCATCAGTCTTTGAAGACAGAGTACTTAGTGAAAGGCTAAGCTAGCTGTAGGTTTGATGTCAGCAGTTGTTTTCAAGCCCAAAGGCTCCTCTTGATGTACACGTTTGCTACCTGTTGCCATCTATTTTGTTGAGAATTTTGCACTTTGCCTTTGTGTGCTGGAAGACTGATGGCTAGCAGATTGTGTGTTTCCTCCAAGCTGTGCTGCTTTTCTCCCGTAATTCTTTGTTTTTCCTATGCTGTTTTCAGCTCTGCATTTCAGTCGTCTTATTCTTCGGTTTTTGGTTTCTCTTACTTTGCTGTTTTTACTTTTATTTAATAATTAATCGGCCAACAGTTTGCAATAAAAACTCGCAGGTGAAACAAACACCCATAAAAACCTCTTTGTTGTCTATGCCAAGGGCAAAATGTTTTATTCAAACCGCACTGTGGGAATATCCAGATACATTTCATAGAATTGACTGTAGCATCTTTGCCTAAAGTTGGCAATGATGGAGCTCTAAAAAATTTAAAACCTCCCAGTCTCCTATTGAGAAGAAATTTCCCCCTCCTCTGCCATGCCTTCAAACCTTTGAAGTCTAAAGCAACCGTTCCCTGAATGCATTTGTATGTGAACATTTTTGCATATAAAGAGAAAAAGAGGAGGAGAGATAAGACATTTCGTCTGTTGGAATGGGTTATCGCGTTCTGGTCGTTATTCCCTGGAAATCCATTTATTAGGGGACCCAACTGGGGCAATTTCTGTCCTTTTTACACCTTTCCCATACACGCTGTCATTAATTTAAGGCAAATAAGTGTGGTAGAAGTGTAGCTGCTTGGTTCAGGAGTTTAGTGAAAGTTTACTCCTGGAGTGTGTGCCAGTTAGACTTCAGACTTAAGATTTCCCTTTATTTTTAAGATCTTGTGTCACCAGAAGTCTTTATTCATCAGTAGATTGACAAGAAGATTGTCAGAGAGAGAACAGGATGACATGCAGCATGTTCAGGTCGAGAATCGAATTGTTGAGGACATTAGAGGTGCGCTTGCTCTACCAGTGAGGCACATGACAGCCGTCTTTTAAGATTTTCTTCACGGCTTTTAAAAATACAGAGTTGTACATTAACAACAAGCCTCCCAACTCATAACTATGTATGAAATGGTTGGTTACCTTCATTTCAGGATGTTATGTACTATAAAAATAATGACTGATTTTATTAAATGTGCCTTTCTTACACAAAGACACATTACAAACACAAACTTCAGTTTATTTTGTTTGGATTGTATGTCATAAAACAGCACACAGAAGTGTGTAATTGTGAAGTAGGAGTACTAGATGTTTTTTCAGAGACAGTTTTTTTGCAAATCAAATTTTGAAAAATGTGTAGTTTATTTATATTCAGCCTTCTTGAAACTATACGCTGCAGAAAAACATTTTTGCCGCAATAATAGCTTTAAGTCTTTTGGGTATTTCTCTGCCGGCTTCTGTTGAAGAAACAAAACATGATGCTGCCATCATGTTTCAAACAACATCCCCATGTTTCGCAGTGTTGTTTAGGAGTCATGCAAAGTTACCCAGGGTTTTGCAAAAATATCTAAAAGTTAAAGTTTGGTTTCATGTATCATTTTTATTTTCCATTCCATTTAGGTACTTAGGTCTACTTATTGCTGGATTTTGTTGCTGGTTTATTCACTATAAACTTAACAGTGTTTATTACTGATTTTAAGAAGGTTCTAATTTGTTGACATTTTACAGATTATACTATATGCCTGAATAAAGGCGTCAAATTTGAGTTGGTGTTCTGGTTTTCTTTTTGAATTATGTTTTTGATTTTATGTAACTTTACAATCAACTTTGACATTTTTTGTGGAAACATAAAAAAATATTTTCAACGACTCTTCCAGTTCCTGTCATACTTTTTATTTGAGCACTGAATATTTAAGTTTCATATGAATGACATCTATTCTTTTGAATATGTTCAATTTGGTTTCTGATTTGTGTCCATTCCATCAGATCAGTTTATCATGAAGAAAACATTTTACAATCATTTCTGAACAAAACCAGTTTGAACCACTTTGAAACATTGTGCACATTAAAAATAAAATAAAACAATCTTATAAAGACTATTTTTCAGATGTCTTGATATATGATAATCATCTCACAACAGATTTGAAACTTTGATCTGATGCAAGTTTTGATACAATTTTCAGAGGCTTTCAATTTGCAGTTTCTAGTGCAGCTAAGTAATTGATTTTAATCTAATCTTCCACAGCAACTTGCTGCTTAAAAAGAAAAAGTGAAAAACAAAACAAGCCATGATCCTAAACTGTTGTGCTTGCAAGGAAGCAAAATGGTTCTTTAATACATGATCATGGATTTTCCTACAAAGTTATATTTAATTTATGACAAGTTTTCAGATATGTTCTTTTAAATGTGTGGTGTGCCCATTTTGGTACTTTTTGGAGTTTCTCTAAAACCGCAGACATATTCCAAAGTTGAAGCATATGTTGCTTTCTTCTGTACCAGCCGTCCCTCTCATCTATTTGATCGTTCTACAGAAACGGAAATCAGATTGTTTTTGGGGGGATGTGTCTCTTCAGCTCTACCACACGGTTTCCATTTTGATCACATAACAAGTCACATTGTGATCTTGAATGGCTTAAAAAATATGTAAATCATGCTTTGATCACATTTCTGTCCTTTAATCTTTTCATCCAGCGTCATCACTGACACCGAGGAGTGGCGTTACTTCAAAGCAATAACAAAAACCCCTACCCCGCTGGAGGAGAACATGTTTCACGTGGAAGAAGCAGCTCCTGGTCCCAGGGTTTATCTCCGGCCTAAAGAAAGTGTCCACATTCCCCTGAAGTACCAGAGCTTCCTGTGCAACCACACCATATCTGTCCAGGTGAAGTTCAGATCAGAGGGTGACTTTGAATTAACTTTTGTTGTGATTTCTCTTTTTTTTTTTTTTCCCTAAGTCTTTATTGTTTTACAATATAACGTTTAAAAATATTTTATTTCTATCAACCATGTCAGAAAACTCAAAGGAACTTCTGAACACTAGTTTTTTTTTTTTTGTTTGTTTTTTTAATATTGATTCAAGTACATTAACATCTTTTGAAATATATTGGTCGTGAGCTCATCAAATGTGTGTCTCAGCTGCGAAGAAGCCATGCAAATAAAATGTGGAGTGAGGCTAAGACTTGAGGAAAATGTCACCGCACCTCAGTGTGTGTTAATCACAGCTGATCTATTTAAAGGACGCTCTGGCTTTCTCATTTTATTTCTCGTCACAAGTTTGGTTCAAAACAAGTGTCACTTTCATCAGATGTTCAGTGGATTGCTGGTGGCTTGAAGCCCTTTGTTTGTTGTCTGCTACCATTTACAGTTTTCCTGCGGGGTTTGTAAATGTTGTATTTCCTAAGAATAAATTGGTGTTTATATGTAGATGCTCAGTTTTGATAACAGTGTGTGTTTTTATCGAATCCTTACAGGGACCAAGCTTCCTGCCTACAGGCAAAGGTTCCCAGATGGCCAAGAAGACGCTGTCCAACATTATTAATGCCAAAATTATCAAGGTACACAGTGTCCCATTACGCCTTGTACAATATTCTATGGATCTTGAACTAGTTTTATCTCTAGCTGCAGATTTTTAGTTATCTCGCTTGTGTTTTCTCCTTTGAAAAACCTTTTATCTGAAACCTTTAATGTAAAGATACATCCTAGGCTTCAAAAAAAAAATCTACATACCCATCCGTTACATAATGTCTTAATGGGTTAGATATGGCAAAAGAGGATAAAGACACCTAATGTCAAACTGCTGAATAAATTTTTGGATCTGAAGCTTTTATCAGTTAACTTTAAGCTCCATCATACACAGTCTTGTATGCACACAAACCCACAGACAACTCCCTGAGGAATGCCAGGATAGCATTTCTTACCTTTTCATTTTTTACACGAGTCACTAAAAAAGGAAGTGAAAACTTAACTAGTCAGACAAGACAAAAGAGAAAAACTGTGTGCTTAAAATAACTTCTCTTTATTAGCTTCTAATCTAATTATCTATTAGTCTCGAGATCCTAAGACCTGGCATCCACATATGTGGACATCACATTTTGGGTCATCTAGTCCACAGTGCAAAGTTTTACTCTATATGGGGCCTGGTGTCCACATGTGAGGTCATTATACTGTCAAATAGTGGTAGTGATAGAGTAGAACACATTACAGGTTAGAGCCAAGATGGCTGATAACACACCTCAAAATTCACATGACAGCTCTTGATCCAAACTTTGCTCTGGTAAAAAATGAAATAAAATTTTATAGCTGATTTTTGTTCATATATTTATATAAATGTTCAATATTTGTTGTTGTAAAATTTTACAAAAGTTAGTATCTGTAGAGATTTACTATGCTGCTAAACATGACGTACACATATGTGGACAGAAGGACTTGGTGTCACTAGTTTTGTTGATGATGTCCACAAATGTGGGCAGTGGGAATTAGTTTTGTAGAAAATGTTTTTGTGTTATCGTAAATATCAACAAAATGTGAGAATGAAACTATATTTTTATAGACTTAAAAGGATCTTAAAAGGCGTCAAATTTGAGTTGGTGAAACCTACAGAAATCCTGTAAACTATTCCATTATAGCTTTGACTCTGCTGTGTGTCTTTGTCCTGTTCCAGGATCACGCTCCACATAGCTCCTTCTGTGCTAGTGAAAACACCTGCTTTTGAGTCCCTGCTGCAGAAAAGCATGATACAACCACTGCCATGTTTCATGGTGGAGATGGGTGTTAAGGGTATTTGTTTTCATCCGCACGGAGTCTTTGCATGTTTATCTTCGGTCTCATATTAACAGAGCCACAGCTGCTAACAAGACGTTGCAATGTTTCTCATGATCCGGTGCAAACAGAGAACTGAGCCATGTATCTGTAGAATGGAGCTTTGATCTTTTACAAACAGCATCTTCAAATATCCTCATCAACCTGCGTTACACCATGATCCTCCTGGTGTTCATTTGCAGTATTTTGATTTGTTCACATTACACAGGGTTGATAAATATGTGCCAGTCTGCCAAGTATTTGTGCACCACTCCCGCCCCCTCCTCCAGTTTGTGTATTTTCTGAATCGGTCACCACTGCAAGTCGGAGCAAGCAAACAAACAAACAAAAAAATCATGTCAACAGGTCAAAGAGGTCAAGTCTGGATCAAATCTGTATCCCGCTAAAACTGACAAGTCCCAACAGCAGAGCTGTCAATGTGCCAGCTCTGGCCCCGCTGTCAGTCAGCATACATCGGCAGATATAGGCCACAACTGCAGGTCAGCATGTCGCCGCAAAGCTCATACTCCCACGGTTTGGACAGCTGCTCTGCGTTTAGCAAGCAAATTGTTTGAAGTTAGTTTCCAGGACCGGAAATGTTCACCTATCAGACTGCTGGGGATACCTTTGTGTTGTATCAAAGTAAACATTGAAAGCACTACTTTAAGTTTTTTTTTTAAATATCACTTTTCAAAATTTCAATGTTGTGAACATTGAATTAGAATACTGGATAATTTAAAACTAATTTTTTACATCTTTCAGAAACAGCAGTACAGTACAGTTTAGGAAAAAAGCTCTTGTTGACCTGTGCCAAGTTCTCGCATTGCAATTGGCTTTTTACAGCTGTCTTTCTCACCAGTGATGCAACTTTCAATAAGCTGCCTGAAAGCCTCTTAAGTGGAGTCCCAATTTGGGATCTATCAGCTCCTCTAACAAGCTCCTTAGCCTTTGGTAAATTCACCTAATTGATGTTCTGAAAGGGACAGAAGGTTATCAAAGGATCTCCCTTTTCAGATTGTTGTCTCCGCAGTTTGTAATTTAATTAGAAACTTGAGTAAAGGGAGAGGTCAAGTCGAGGCTTCAGACACCAAGAAAAATGTGCAAGAAAACCTCCAACTCTAACTTAAACCTTAAATTGACTGCAAAAACAAAACTCAGAAAGCTTTAACAGACTCTGGAGAGGTGTTGTACTGACCTCCGTGGATGAGTCATAAGAATCAGACACAGTCCTGACACTGTTCAGGATTGCTTCGGTATGAATTTTATTTGCCTGTTTAGAGTGCTGGGGGAAAACGCATTGCATCCCAGTTTCTCTTTTTTTTCTTCTTCTTCTTATCTCTACCCAAATTTAACTTCAAACAATGTTGTATTCATGGTACTCATTAGAAATAATGGATTGTGGAAAAAGTATTTGATGCCTTATAGATTTTTTTTTTTCTTTCTATAATGAAACAATTAAATGTTTTGGGCGTAAGTTTGTTTACTACTTTGTTTGAAAAAACTATTTATTGATGCATGAAATAGAATTAAGTTGATCAAGTTAAGTTGAACTTTCTTATAAAACTATATATATGCTTTACTGTGAATAATTACAACAATTCCAAACTCAAAGTGCAATTTGTCTCTCACAAGTTGAAAACACGTTTAATAGAAAGGATTTGCTGATCCGTAGTTGTTCTGGCTCTCGCTTTAGGAGCGAGATAAAAAGTCTCTGGTAAAAAGAACCCGGGTACAAACAGTCCGTGATATAAAACAGACAGTTCATAATAATATAAGTGATTAAACTATAGTATAAACACATCCTGATTAATGCACATCCTGTTGGCTGCTTTATGCAGCAGTCTTCAAAGCATTCTCCAATGGTCATTGGAGATTTAAATAATTAGACACAACTAATTTGTATTCTGGTGGACACCGTTCTTAATATGTTATGGTAACACATGTGGAGATGCAAAGATTCTCAGCTTGTTCACTTCCTTAGGAAATGGTTGTGATATTTATAGTTTTTTATGCCAGTTAATAAAAATGAGGAATTAGAGGATTAATTTTTCTGAACATCTCAAGAGGCCCAGTTTGGTTAAGGATCTCATAATTAAACAAGCTGGTGGACCTAAAGCTATTTGTCTTTAATTCTTGTCCATTGCTCACATCCTCCTACCATCTTGCAGGGTTGCATGGCAGAATCGCTGTACATATGTATGTGGAACCATCAACCATGCACATATTACTAAAAGCGTCATTGCAGGATGAAAATGTTTTTCTAGGTGAATTTTTACTCATATTGATCTATCAATAAGTAAATGTATGTATGTGGTCTACAAATGTAAGGAGGCAGGGATTCCTTCAAGCTGGTGAACAGCAGTTTGTTTTTGAACTGATGAGGACTCAGCAGGCTTGAAGTGAAGACATTATCTTGTTTTTACTGTATAATATCTTTCAAGTGAGTGAACTTTCAATCTTTCAAGTGGATTTCCTGTTTTAACTCAGGGCGCTCTACCTACCTCCTGATGAAATCTGTGTGTACGATGATTTTATGAATGAACATTGACATCCCCCACTTCTGCACTGTTTTTCTGGAACAGTGTGTGACAACCCTTTAAGTACTGCGCAACCTTAATGGATGTGTGATAAGACACATGGAAAATTAAAGGTTAATGCTCTCCAACTCACATCCTTCTTAGTTTTCCCTGTTTTCACAAGAACACGTGATATTCCACAATGATCAAATTATTCACAGGAATTGTTCTTGAATCCATGTGTAAGAACAATTGCATGCATGTTTTTTTTGCCCATGTGCAGTAGAAGTGGGCATTTATTGTATCGTTTATCATTTATTGTGAAACTATGTCTTATAAAAGTTTTAATTTATTGTTGTCACAATAAGTTTATTAATGGCAAATATAAAAAAAAAACGGACGGTATGATTGGAAATGTAATTTTTGCTTTTTTTCTCCATTGTTTGTTCTACCAGAAAATCAATAATTATTAATATATTCGAAAATATGAATAAATTCAATTAATGTGTGCAGATTAGTGATATAAATCACTATATATAAGTAAGTGCTTTCCAGAATAAGCCTGCTTCAAATGGGAATGTTTGTCAAGAACTATGTTTGCAGTGCTATGAGTGCTGTGCTTTGCAGTCACAACCATACAGTTAACCTAAAAAATAAGTTATAGGGCCTTTGCTATTAACTTTAGCATAAGAATTTAGTAGAAAACCCATGCAACTCTTTGTACACAATTTGCCAGGTTTGCACACATTCAAGGTAATTGAAATGCTGTAAATTTTCCTCAACGTTATGCTATATTTAATACACATGCTTATTGTTATTACTGGAGATAGATGTCTATATACAATTTACATTAAAGATTTATTTAGAATTACCTCTCGTTCTCTTTTCCACAGAGAACAGCCCTTCATTAGTCGTTTTGTGTAGAAAATTCAATTTGACTTCAAGCCTGCAGTGCATCCCACTGATATTTCACCTCTTCCCTCCACAGGTTACATTCAGAGCAGAAGACGGCAAGCCAATGGCCATCTGCCAGGTGAACGTGGAGCCAACGCCCCACGTTGTGGACCAGACTTTCCGACTTTATCACCCTGAACTTTGTTTCCTTAAAAAGGCCATCCGCCTGCCGCCGTGGGAAGGCTCACCAGGTTGTTAGGTTTCTTTCAGACAACCTCCTGTCATCGATCTTTCCCTAAGCCACAGCGTTCCTTTGTGCTGCACTGAATATATATATAATAGATCTACTGGAGATAAATGTGTTTTTTTAATTGCAGTCACAGAGGCATTTAATTTGCATTATAGCGGTACCTGGGGAACCAAGGCAGGGGATGGAAATGAGAAGATTGAAAAGTCCATGATGATAATCTAATTCCTGGGACGTGTTCTTATAAATGCTGATTAAATGCGCCATCTAACTGTGGCCTTTTCTTGTAAATATTAACATTTTCTTTGTTTTCCTTGCTTGTGTGTCAACCAGCCGAAGACCCAAATTCCTGCTCTGATATTTCTGTGCACTGCAGTGACCCTAATATCATCTGCCAGACGAGGATGCTGGTGAGACATCATTACTTTCCTGCATGTTTCTGTTCTGACCACAAGTAACCCACAGTAGCCTTTGCAGATTGCTACACTAGTGATTAAAGAGGTAGGAAGCATTTTCTTCCAATTCCCCAGGCATGGGTTTTTATCCATGCTCCCACTGGGACATCATGCCATACTGGAGAGACACATGTTATTGCTTTCTTAGTCATTTTACGTCTCCAGTTTAACATATTTTTCTTAATTGCTGTTCTTGTTTAGGTTCCTGGAGAGCCTCAGGATGTGTACTTAAAAGTACCAGGGAGTCCCAGTCCACACATAAAGATGTTCTTTGTCATGGTTTTCACGTATGTATTGTTTGCTGCCCACGCAGATTGTATACGGTGAATACAAACACAGCTTAGCCTGAAGGAGTGTCCGTTTTTAACTAAACGAAATGTCGATATAGGCTTGAACAAGTTTTTTCACTAAGCGAGTGGTACCTCTTTGTGAGAGAGTGAACCTGAATGATGGATATTACAGAATTCATAATCTGTTCTACACTGAGCCTCAATAAGACATATAATATCTTGCAAAAATATTGAACATTTGTTTTGCATTTTCTCATATGAAAGCCATACACCTTGATGTATATTATTAGGTTTTTTTGTTGTGGGTTGGAGAAGGAAGAAATGGTTTTAAATATATATTTCTCCGTGACCTGTTCCTTTTTGCTCACTGTGCTGTTTATTAATATTCCCTTATAAACTACTGAGGATTTCAGAAAACAGCTGACGTTAAGTTATGAATATATGGACCCTGTTCACACATTCAGTGTCTTCTAAAAGCAATCGTTTGCACTTTCATTTAGGAGTAACTAATTAATCCTGGCATGGCCTTTTTTTCCAAAGCTTAATTAAAACAAAAAAATTATGTATTCCATTTTCACCACTTCAGAATTATGTGCTATTTTATGTTGGTTGCAACAGAAACATCTAAAGAAATATAAATTGTTAAAAATTGAAGGCATCTGGATGCAATTGCAAGGCATTCTGGGTGTCTCCCTGTTTTGTACCAGTTTCTGTATCTGAAGAGATATCAGACTTAATTCTTACATTATTCATTAATCAACTGTGTATTTAATATATTAAGCCTTTGTGATTTAAAGTAGCATGATTATTCAGAGATTAGACCCTTTTTTCCCAAAATGGTGTAACCAATGATACAGAGTGTAGATACCATTTTAAATGTAGATGCATCATTTTGTACAGGAGCTACCAGCAGTGTTCACAAACTTACAGACAGTTTTTATTTCACTCCATCAGAGTGGCTCAGCTGGTAAAGCAAGCTAGTGGCAAAGTCCCCAGCATTTCCTTTCCATGCACAGAAGTGTCCTTGGGTAAGACACTGAACCCCAAGTTGGTCCTAATGGCAGGTGCACACTTCTCATGCCAGCTTTCTCATCTGCCTCTGTGACTTTGTGAGAAAAAGAGGGAGAAGAGTGCCAATAAGTATAAATCCCTTGAAATACTTCAAGCCACTACTTAAACTAAGTGCTTTTCATTTTCCATCAAAGCTATACATATAGCTGAATGGAGAACGGCAGTATTTTCAATATATGTCATGTCTAAGACATCAAATATTAAACTTATTAACCACTACGTTCAGTAGTTAACATTGTGGTGTGAGTTTGGAACATTTAAAAGAAAGTGTGACTGGAAAACCCCAAATGCTCTTCTATGTGTGCATCTGTTCACCATCTGAAGATATCACTTCATTTCATCAGCAGCTCCAAATGTTACTGATGTTCCATGAGCCCTTGAAAACTCACACTGCCTTATTTCTATTGCAAATATCCCCAAAGGCTCCTCGAGTGCTGTTGTCTCAGAGCAGAACCGAGTAGGTGACTGCATTGCCTCCCACTCTCACAGCCAGCTAGGGCTCCTGAGACTCTGTTCCCTTTATCTCAGCTCTGATTGGCGATGATGTTTGTGCTTATTAAAATGCTCACAGAGATGTTGATCAGCTTTCATGATTTCCAACCTCAAGCTGCACCTGCCGCATCTCCGGGGGAGCCTTAATTGTTCTCGACTGTGTGTGTTCCTTGTTTTTTCTTTGTTGACAGTGATAAGTGGAAGGCAGCACCCTCTCAGGTCTGGCAGGTTTACGTGCATTTTCTGGAGCGGGTGGACGTCAGCTGCGTGACTGGCCAGAGAACCTGTCAATCACTGGTTCTGAGGGGAAAACAGGCAGTTCGCAAGATCAAATGTTTCTTGTCACACCCCAAAGAAATTGAGGTACACTGTTTTAATTTGTAAATAAGTAAAGTGAATTTATTGTGTGTCTTGATTTTAGCTGATATAACAAAACATGTTGTGGGTGACTTGGCTTCTGTTAACTCAAACCTAGTTAAATTCACTATAAATTGATAAATTAGGTTTAGGAAAGTCGTAAATAGAGATTCTGATACTCACTTTAGTGTTTTGTTATGATTTGATACATTCAATGAATATTATAGAGACTAAAGGAGTTTTTAATTCAATATTTAGTATAGTTCTTATCTTAGTGTTGCAACTAATTACAAAAAATACATAATAACTGTCAGTGTTCAGTTGTATTATTATTTCCCATTTTAATATTTACATAATAGGTCCCAAAGTGGTAATTGTGTGCTTATATTATGAAAGAGCTGCTAAATCTTTATAAAGACCTCTGGAACTAAGGAGGCTGGTAAAAGCACAAAGGACTTCAGAGCATGACTCCAGTGTAAAAAAGACTGGTGCTCTGAAATCTTTAACTTTATTGATGTGTAAATGTTTGTAAAATGGCCTGAAGAGCTGTATAACTTAGCAATAAACTCCCTTCACAACAAGCTTCTCTGCAATGAACAAACATTAATTATTTATGAGCAAAGGTGTATTTGTGTTTGTACATGAAAGATTGAGAAAAGTCACACAAGATGATTTCAATAAAGTAGTAGTTTCTTATTTTAGTCCAAGGAAGCCCTGACATTTGATGGTGAAATGTTTTAAGCTGTTTTTAACAGCTCTTATTAAACATTAGCTTCTCTAGCATGTTGTTTCTCCCTTGTGTCAAAGTCTCTCAACATTCTCCTGACGTGTCCAGACCTTACGTGCCACATGGCAGACAGAAGCCACTTCCTGTTTTGGGGTTTGCTTTGCTGTTGCTGTTTAACTGAGATTCTTACTGTCACACTTACAAATAAAATTTGACACTATAAATTTTTTTGCATGGAATAAATAACAAAAATCTGTCTTGTATTTATTTTTGACTTTTTGACTTTAAAATAACTCAAAAAAAGGAGATATTTTAAAACATATTGGGTAAAAGTCAACCATGTCTGAATCAGCAACTTCAGCCTGATATCTGGTCCAAAAGTGACGATATCTGTGTCTTAGTTGATACAGATATTGGAGCAGATTGTCCCCATCTCTTGTCTTGTACATCATGAGGGCTCTATTCAGTATCCAAATTTTCCGTGAGCTTTCTAACCTTGATGTGTGTCACAGTCATGTTTTGTTGCCAATTGGCGATTTGGTGCATACATAATATCTCTCTCTCTGCTCCTGTGGATGGCAACAGCTCTATTATTGGGTGCTCATGTTGCTCCTGCCATTATTGGCTGCATCATCCTGTCTGGAGAAGGTTAGTTGCTCTGGCTTTGCCATGTGCCAATTACTTGTCGAATAGGTTTTTTGTTCCCTTGGGTCTAATTTAGGAGTCATCTAATTAGCTTGGACAAATTATCCAAAGCGCATTCATTTAAAGCCACTAGAAATAGAATTTTTCATTTTGGAGAATGATTTTGCTCTGTCCCCTAATATTTCTTTAAACGAAATAAAGCAAATGGTTTGGACTATTTGACATTAAATGACTAATGAAATGAAGTGAACTAATTTGTCAGTATTGCGTACCTCACAACACAACTTGTACCCTAAAATAGTTAGAAAATAATATGCTCACTTGCTGAAGTTAATGTGCTCACTTCAGCATTTTTATTCAATAATTGTTGGGCAAGATAAGTAGCTGAATCAATTTCTACACTATCAGTGTAAAATTATTTCACACAATGCATGTTGAAAAAGATGACAAGGAAGTATTAGAGTCTGCAGTTACAGCAATTCAGTATGCCATCTTAAATGGATAGTAGATCATTTTTGAAATGATCTGCTGTTAAAAAGTTGTAAAGTTACAGTCACACCTGCAGTAGATAATTTTCGTGGCATTTTTATTTGTATACTGAGAGTAGTTGGTCACTGAGGCTAAAGCTACAGTTTCTATAAAAACTGCACATAATTCTTGGATATTTTATTCTTTTTGTTACATTTACAAACTGTTCATGAGCGACAAAATTAGTTTTTTTTAAATCAAAGTAAAAACTGATTTATGCAAAAATAACAAAAAGACATTTGACATAATACATAACTGATTGCATATATATATATATATATATATA
>CAEGAE010094655.1:0-13738 GCA_903067095.1 Girardinus metallicus | reverse complement strand
GAAAGAAAGTGCTGGCAAATTAAGTAAGGATGATGAAAAGGACCGGAGGAGAAACATTTTTCTTAGAGTACTTGAAATGCAGCCAATAAAACAGGAAGTACCTCAGCCCTATCAGATGCAGCTTCCGGTTGTCGTGAAAAAGGTCTATTGGCTAGCTGACACGTTTGAGTTAACTGGGCAGACCAGAAACACACTGCGTTCTGGTTCGACACAGTGGAAAAGTCAAAAGAAATCAGACAAAATGTTAATTTTTATTATGGTACAGATGGTTTAATAAATAAATAAATAAAAATAACCCCATAAAAAGCAGATGAAAGGCAACACAAGCGAACCTCAACAAGACAAACATTTGCATAATATACATTTTTATTTATATCTATATATTTACAAGATGTACAAACGTATAATGACATAAGCTACAGAGCCCAGTTGCACATTTAAAAGCAGAAATGTTGTACAATTCTCAGCATAAAATTTGAAGAAAAAAAAAAAAACATGGACAAATTTTAAATAAACAATAAATGTATGCATTTTGCAGATCATCGTCCCTAAATTAGGTTTTATCAAATAAATTTTTTTCTTATTAATTTGCATGTCATCCACTGATATCTGATATGTGTAATATTTTAGAATTTGACTAATTTTCTTAACCTTTCTTTCTCTTTGTTGCTCCAAAGAGTGAGAAAATTGACACTTTTTGCTTTATTTCTAACAAAATATGATTTTAAAAATTTTTTACAATGGCGGGTGTTTAAGTAAAATCAATTTTTATGAAAGTAGATTGTTTTACATGATGCCACATTTTCTCACGTCCAGTTCAGACCTGGCACTGGTGTACATCCTGTGGGTGATCTGATCATGTTCGGACAGCAGTGAAATAAAACTGGTTGAAATTCTCTGAATTTTAACAGAGTGAGTGCTCCCTGTCGTGTGATCTTTGTTGTGCTCTGTTTGTAATTAAAAAATACGTACAGTGGCAAATTATTCTCTTTTATTTAAAAGCTAGTGCAAATACTTGAATAATTCTAAAGTCCAGGTGATCCATAGAAAGTATCCATACCCCAACTTTGACATTTTTTGACGTTTGGAAACTTTAAAAAAAAAAATTCAAATATTTGGCACCAATTTTGTTTGATTGAAAGACAGTGGGGGGTCTGGTTGACCTTTTGACCTTTAAACTTTCATGACTACATTTAAAACAAAAGCAGGACAAACGAAAAATGTTATCAGGACAAACGTAGCAGAGTTGACTGACACCAATTTTGTTTGATTTCGTAAATTTGGGTGGGTGGGCTGGTTGACCTCTCATGACAAATACCTCTAAAGTGATTGCAGCACAAACTACAATTTTTGCTGCAAAATCCAGCACAAACATTTGACACCAATTTTGTTTGATTTTAAGAGGTTGGGGGCGGAAACTTCACACACATGAATATATAATTCCCACAAGTCTGAACTGGTAGTGATCCACACCACCGAACCGCCATCTTGGTAGAAGGTGCAAAACATAGATGAACTACGGCTTCCAGACCAACAAAATGAAGGTAGAGTACTCAAAAATTGTAATTGAGTAGCAGTTGTAATGTACTTTTATTGTTTATAAATTGGATAGAAACGAGGCAGGAGCTAGTTCTAAGCTTGTGGGTTGTTTATTGTCACAGCGACGCCATAGCAACTACCATTACAGTTAGTTATGATCCCTACCAAGATGGCTGACAGTTACAAAGTTCCCAGAAGTGTTTTGTCACATGAGATCTACGTATTGATTTGATAAGAAACCAGGAATACTATATGGTCACTCTGGAGGAGCTGCAGAGATTCACAGGTTGGAGAGTGAATACAAATTCACGGCATCCTTTTCAGGACATGTATAATTTTCCTCCCACTTCCAAACTACTGTGTGCTGTTTGTCACACAATCGCTATGTGACAAAATGTGGAAACAGATCTAGGGGTATGGATACATTTCCAATGGACTATATATCTCTATCAACCAAGAGACATGTTAATGCCGGGTCTGAAGAGGGTCTGACATTACATGTTGCACATTGTAAATGCCAAAGCGGTCACTGACATGAACAGGCATAACGTGGAACTTGGAAAGCAAGTCCTTGCAGCAAAATTGCCCACAATCTTAAAGTTGCTGAAAACATCGCAAAATTGCGCTCGGCTCTAACGGTTCCTCCATTACACGGGAGCAACTAAACGCCACCGGGCGTTTTCTGACTTTTCTTTTTTTGTGCACCAAAACATAAAAGTTCAAACCGTCTAGGAAACCTCCTGGTACGGAGACACTGAAGCCTTCCTCATCCGTTCAATCTGGATCTTGTCGTAGATCGTATGAGGCTAAATGATTGGGAGAAAATAAAGAATAAACTTTAAGGTTTCTCAGTGGTGGCTTGAGAGAAATTTTTCTGCAGGTTCCAATGGTTAAATATTTCACTGAAAGTGCTATGAAGGATCATTTGTTCTTACAGTTCTCAGCACAACGAAGCACAAAGAACAACTCAGAACTAAGACATCTACAGCAGACACCAATAAAGTGGAGAGTGAATATGTGGTGATCTATATAGAGCTGATTTTGTCCAGCTCTATATAAAGCATATATAGAGCTGGACAATATTGCTGACAAATTCATCGCAGTATAAGCATTTCATATCAGTCAATATTGATAATTATTGATTAATTTATTTGTTTCATATATCTGAAATACATCCAAACTGGTGACATGACCTTCACTGCTTTGTTCACAATTTCCTCTTGAACTTTGCAAATTTATTATTATTAGATATTAGTAGAAAATATAGAGATGTTGTACAGCGGTGTAAGATGCTCAAATTTGCTTCCGTCTCCTCTGTGTGTGTATGTGTGTGTGTTTTTTAAATATTATTTTAATTATTGGCATCATTTGTCGGTTCACCGGTGGGGGGCGCCGTACAGCTATTCTAAGCTTTTACAGGCTGGTGACGCAGCGGAAGCGTGCGTGGAGCTACGTTTTGTTAAAGAAAAAGAAAGAAAGCACACGAAGGCTTCTAAAAATATAAAAAGGAGCCTTCATCTTGGGACGGATCAACTCACAGGGGAGCGTCGGAGTTTTGGTCGGGCTGAAGTTTTTTTCTTTTGTTGTTGTTGATTTTTTTTTGTTGGAAAGAGCTGATTGGATGCTAACGGATTGTTGGACTGGGGAGTTCACACGCCTGCCGTTACTAGCCAACGATAAAGTCGCATTTGGTGTGTTTTTAGGAAAAGACGTGAAAAAAAACTATATATCTAAAGAAAAAAAATAATAATAGCAATACGAAGGAAAAAAAAAGCTATTGAACTGCGGGTCTGACGGACGAAGGACTCTGCGGGCTGGCCCATCTGAACGCGCCGTCAGCTCGTGGAGGAACTCTGAACCGACATTGACGGCAGGCCCCGGCTCACTGTGTTCCGCCGGGTGCCTGTTTGGTGTATTCATTTTCCTTTTTGTACGGGAGTAGAGCCTATTGTTGCGTCTGCACTCCCATAACCAGCCAAAGAACTTACATTTGTGAATAAAAAATAAAAAAAACTTTCCTAAAAATACAATCAAATTAATTAAAAATTATATATATATAATTTTCTTAGTTGTAAAAGCCAAGGACAATTTTAACTCAATGTAAACCGACAGAATCTCCGCCCCATCCTTTAAAACCTGGGTATTAAACAATCCATTTTCGCATTGTGCGACTTTCAATTGTTTACCGGAAGTGAAAATGGGCGTACAAGTTCATTTCTTGTCGCGAGATGCAATTTATTTATTTTTATTTTCTATCATTGGTTGTTTTTTTATTATTATTATTATTATTAGTTGTGTTTTGCGAGGATACTATTGCAACAACCACATATGAAATAATATTAACTTAGATGAAAAGAAAAATAATAATCTGATATTTTCTCAATATCCTCCAGGAGGAGCCATTGCACCACCGTAATGCCCTCCTGAGCCTCCACCGGAGGTTTAGCTCTCTTACCATTTGGTGGTCCGGACTGTTTCTGCTGTCGATAGTGTCGTACAGAGAAGAGGGCTTATCGGAGGGCCCCTGGAGGTTAGCATTTGCATGTGTTAAGGAGGAAAAAAACTCAGTTAGGAAACGCTAAATCTTTGTGAACATTTGCTCACTGCACGGCTCGAGTGTACTTACGACTTCAGATGAAAAATCGGAGATATCGGCATAAACCGTGAGTTCGTTTGAGTCACTGCCTGCGTAAAGAAAACAAAATTACAGAAATGAGTCAGTGGCTGGTTAAAAAAAAAAAAAAGCCACAATAATGCGGTAAAAGAGAAAAAAATGGCACATTGAAGAGTTTCTTACCAGACCACTTTCTTTTGCAGAGACATGCGCTGACTACTACGATTATAATGATGATCAGTAAACCTCCTATCGCTGCAGCGATAATCCAGATCGGTATTTCTGCAATTGACAGAAGATTAAGAATATGTCATGTTTAAAAAGAAGCAAAGAAAAACACTTTAAGAAAAAAAAAAAAGCAGAAAAATAATTTGTCCAGCAATGTTTGCATGGAAGGCAAAAGTATTCACATCTTGTCACATTATAACCACAGACTTCAATGTAGTTTAAAATAGAATAGAAATAACATTTAATTCAGGAATATCAGCAACAACAAAAAAAACCCCAATTTGAAACAATATGTCCTTTTATTTACCTTACCACCGTTATGCAGTGTGATGTGTTGGGTCAGTCGTGTAACATTCTGATTAAGATGGAGTGAAATTTGTGGTTACAATGTGATAAACTGTGAAGGAAATTCAAGAGGTGTCGCTACGTTTTGACAGCATGTGCTGTCTTTATTATCAATGTGCTGTTTTTTTTAAAAAAAAACAAAAATAGTTTTAACCGGCTATGACGTCAGTCAAACGAATAACAATCAAAAACACTTTAACACAATAAAAGAAACAGGGATGTAAACGTTTAGTCAAGAAGTTAGTTTAAAAAAAATACAAGTGTTATCATTCAGGTATCATTTTGTTTTGGCAAATGGTATTTGATCGTTTAATTTTCGTGGATGTGTTCTGCATTCTGACTGTTCCAATAATTAAATTATCTACACGTGATGACGCTCATCGTCTGCAGCATGTTGGATGAAACATAAAGTACATCTCTAACTATTCTATGATTTTTTTTGTCTGTATTATTACCAAATATTGAAAACCATTGTTACTTTATGATTCAGAACATTTTCTTAAGAACTGCAAGAAAATAAATTTCTAGGCTCTGGATTGGACATTTTCTGTTACGTGTACCTTTTATAGAACAACACATCCAACAGATTTACAAAATAAACAGACTTGTTCTTGTTGTTATCTTCAAACTTTTCCTTTCTGAACATACCGTAAGTAGAGCTACATCTCAGTGTTTGGGACGTTAACTTCTCATTGACAACATTGGAGGCATTGCAGGTGAATTTGGTGTCGTCATCTTGTGGTCTAAGCTTGTAGTGCAGCCTGGAGCCGTTTCTGGTTTGGGTTCCCACAGTCCAGCTGTAGGTGACGTCCTTGTGAGGATTTGCTTTGCACTCCAGGAAAACTGTACAAAATCCATCTGGTCCAGCCTCAGTGACGTTTGAAAACACAATGGAATTTGTGGATATGGGCTCTAATGTGAGAATAGAGGGAGAAGAAGTGTAATTGATTAGTAACATTAGTAACATCGCTATTTTATTTGCAGAATTCACAAAGTATTTGCACATTTGAACTTAGAAATTCAGAAAGACGTCATCAAATGATGAATTCCTCATAATTGATGCAACGATGAAATTTCCTGTCTATCAGTAAATCCTGGGACAATCTCTTGCGATCACTGTTTGGCCTTAAAGCTTGAGCACCTTTAGGTTCTGCAGCAGGAGTGTGACCCTCATAGACGTGATATAAAAATTTGAATAATTTTTTTAATGATTTTTTTTTGTCCAACAAGTATTGTGTTCTTCATTTTGAAAACAGCGTATTAATCAATCTGCTCTTTAAAAATCTTACACACATTTTCTTTCTTGAAAAGGTTGTTTTTGATTGATTGGATTGAAAGACCAGCATCTTACCATGAACTTGTAGAGTGATGGAGACTGAGCCTTGTTGGCCTTTGACTTCTGTGATAAAACTGAATTCACCAGAATCTTGAAGAGTCAGGTCTCTTATTGTTAAACTAAGGCTTGTTTTATTGAACTCCGCTCTGCCCTTAAATGGATTGGCTGCAGTAAGACCTGAACTTTTCGTTGCTATTATTAAGTTTCCATATTTCCAATCTGCCCTGGAGATGCCTTCAGCTGGTAAACTTGATGAAAACTCCACAGAGTCTCCAACGCTTTTATGGATGACTTGTTTTCCTTCTGAAGCCTCCACGTCTGAAACACA
This sequence comes from Girardinus metallicus, assembly GCA_903067095.1. NCBI lineage: Eukaryota > Metazoa > Chordata > Actinopteri > Cyprinodontiformes > Poeciliidae > Girardinus > Girardinus metallicus. The sequence continues at coordinate 7,348 of CAEGAE010094655.1, read as the reverse complement.
AAAATAAGAGCATAATATTATTATTTAAACTGAGTGAAACGTTTAGATGTTCTGTTACATACAGTTTGAGGTTTACACTTTTTTAAAAAAAATATCATTAAGCAGTTTCCCAGCCATAAGAAGACATATTATAATCGGCTACCGAACTCAGTCTACAGGATTTGGTCAAATCACCGAAAACCAAATCATGGGACACATGAACGCGACAGTTTGATGGAGAAAACATACCAGCAGGTGGCGGTAATTCTCTGATTTCTGTCCCGCATCCCCACACAGTGAGAGCTTAGAACACTTTTATGTGAAGTTCTTAGTGATTTTAATTTTTAAGGAATTTCAATGTTGACTTTATGTCAACAGACTTCAACATGAAGTTTGGATTTTATTAAAAAGTTGGAATTTATGTTAAATAACTTTGTTCTAATAGGCTAAAAAATATTCAGAAATTCAAGCTTTGAAAATTAAGCAAAACTAAACCACATTAATAACTGACCGTTAATAAAGTCAAAGCCTTTTAAAACTTTATGATTAAAATTTGAAATGATTCATTTAAGGGTCTTTGTCATTTATTATGGTTTTGTCGCCTCTCTTTTGTGTCATTTTTTTTTTTAAATCAATGTGTGATTATTTGTTAGTTAGTATTATGTTAAATGTAATATTTTTTCATGTTCATATAACTGATCTTTTTGTCTTTGGTACACTGGTTCCCAGCATGTCCAATTGTGTTTATGCTCAGCTCATATTATCCAATCAGTCTGGATTCTGCAAAAAACAACAACAAGAAAAGGAGTTAAGCGTGTTTGTTTGGTCGTGTTGGTTTGGTTCGCCTCACACACTTGTAGACTCTGGTCTTCATCTCTCCTCTCATACCAAGAGACTTCTAGTCAGACTTGCACTGCTGACTGATCCCAAACTGATACAGATTTTCCCTGAATGGAAATCGGTGGTAAAATTGAGTAAATAAAATGTGTAGTGGAGTTCCAGCTTATGGAGAAGAGATTTATTGAGTTGAGGAGATTGTCGAGGCGGTCAGTTTATGACTGCGAGTGCAAACACTTTACTAACCTTTACATCCAGTTTTAACATGTTTAAGTAATGCTTATGTAGAATCAGTTTATGCATTTCTCATCAAACAATAAAGAGGACTCAAGAAAATAAAGTGAATAAATTATGACCGAGAAACAGTCAAATTTTACTATTAAAGTAAACATAAAAGTGGCACAGCTTAGTTTTTCCGTGAGACACTCCAGTCATAATCAGGCATGTCAGTGAACCAACTAGATTTATTTTTATTTTTTTTAAACTTCCTATAAAGCAAAATGCAGATACTAACTGCATTTATTTTTTTCATAACTAACTTTTTCTGATGCCAAAAAGAACCATTTCCTTGGGGTTTTTACAAACAGACCAACAGACAGAGCAAAATTGTGATTGTCTGACTTGAATTGTTTCCATGCATCTCCAAACCACGGTCATATTTATGTTGCTTTGATCAGGGGCCGTAATCGGTCATATTTCATGACAGTCAACCACCTTTCTGGAAGAACAGAGAGGTGGATGTTTGTACTCTGGTTGGATGCCAAGAAAGGCACACTCAATACAGCGCTGTAGAATACTATTTTAGGTAGTGAGGGTCGCCTGTCGTTGAAAAGAGTGGGCTCACGAACAATTTTTCTGAAACCATTGGCACAAATATAGAGTAACGTTAAAACACCATCCAAGAGCAATGCTGCCAATTGAGTGAGGAGCAACTTGCTGATGAGCAAAGTTTTTCCAGCAACGTGGAGCAAAAGTTGATCAGGATTTAAAATCTGGAGAACCGAAGAACGAGTAAATTACTTAAACTTAGTTCACCTGTCCACTGTGTGTTGGAATAAAACAAAGAAGATGGTTGTAGATTTCAGAAGAAACAGGAATATGTCATTATTAAGACTTAAAGGAAATTTACTTCCTAATTTAACACCATGGAATTGGGTCTCTGTCTCTTTAAGAAACCACTGCTGTTTCTGAAACTCTGCCCTCAGGAAGTCACCACAACATCGCTCCTCTGTTAACGTTTTTACCAGTGCTGCAGTGAGAAATAGCTCGTACAAAGAGCTACTTACTGCCGGTGTGCAGTCCCACCGGGTTTTTGCTAATTGCTGGTGGCTAGTCTGAAGGAGCTGAGCGGGGTCGTGGAGGAGGGCTGCTCTGTGAGACGGAAGCTTGGAAATATGGCGTCAAGGAGGAGATTTGTCCTCGAAGGCGGGGCTAGGTCCACCCAGACGTTTTGCACAGCTGAATGGTCGTCACGGGAGATTAAAGGATTTCTCAAACATGCATGAAAGAATGAGAGTAACACTCTCCAGGTCTGTTTTTGATGAGGGAGTAACACTAACATGATGTAAAGCTCAAAAAAGTTTACTGTGCATACGACTGCTCCTTTAAACAAGTACACATTTATTAGATTAGCAACTCTTGTAATAATAATATAAGGGAAATTCTAGTCTATTTTCTGTACAGGTCATGTGTCTAATCGGTATGCACACAGAACAAAGTGCTTCTCCATATAATAGGATCAAATTCACCTCTTTCTGCTCTGTAAATTTCTGCTGCTACAAGTAGAAACAGGGCAGAGCTCAGTGAACTGCAGGTACGACACTGCATCACATGAACGTTTGTTTAGAAAAAATAAAAACGATAAACTAATGTGTTACCAGAAGAGATCTTTTAGCTATGGTTTACATCAGTTTTAAGAACAGTTTAGTTTAGTTTTAACTGTTTGCAAAAACCTCTGGAGCTACAAGAAGGTAAATGTAATCAAACACTTGAAAACACTCTGAGGTGTTTTTTTTTGTTTTTTTTTTATCACATAGCGGCAGCAGCTACGTGACTTACTGGTGAGTTCCTGCTGTTAGACAAACAGGAAAATGTTTTAATGAAGCGGTCAAATGCATATCATTACATACAGAATAACGCTGACAGACATTTTAAAACGGTAGACAAACAGGACTTTACTTTTCTAATATTGTCAGAAAAGACAATATTACTCTCCATGGGAACGGCTCCTTCGGCTCAAAGCAGTTCACTTTTACTTAGAGTCTTAGATTTAAAAGCTTTAAGTAAGAGAGACATTAAAAGATGCAATTACTTTTGTTACTTTGCTGAAGTTGGAAAGTTGCAGGTTTTTATTACAACCCCAGCCCTCAAAATCCAATATATCTGCCTTTCATGCAAACTTCTGTAAGTCAGAAATAAACAGCTCATTTGCCCTCTTTGCATTTCAGTTCAATCTTTTTAGTGAACATATACGTTAAGAGCTTGAAAACATGCAAATACAAGTTAATACATGTTATTCACTTGCATTTCTAACAGCAGTTTATCTGGTGATTGAGCATGTTAATCAGCTAATCCTTCTGGTTTTTGCACTTTTGTACACGTTCAAGTCGGGCTTGAAATCTCTACCTTAGACGTAAATCACAGACTGTTAGCAACATCCAGCGTTTGTTTCTGGTTCATCGTTGCCTGCTTTATTTTATGCACGGAGACCTCAAAAAAGATCTTAAAATTCTCAAAGATCTCTAAGATCTTTGTTTACCTGAGCAAGCCATCTACTGGGCTTCCGGTGCTTCGTGGCTCTACAGCGCCATTGATTCAATAACCTGGCAAACATCAGTGCTAATGTTTTTTCTAAGTACCACTAAAGGTCCGCCGAGTGCCACCTGAACCTCAGTTTGAGAACCAATGTTTTGCTCGCAGGAGAACGGAACCTCTCTTTTTAGTCAGCGGAAAAATCTTTATTACTATTACAGCCATGAAGAGCTTCTCATAGCTGCTAACCAGTTTTTTGGTTTTTTTTCCATCTTTGGCAATGAGCTCCAACTCTTTGAGGATGGGACGGACATGTTCACTGTATCAGCACCCTAATCTGTAGCTACATTCAAAGATTATCAAACTTAAATAATCTTTTAAGTTTATTTAAAAACTTAAATAAACTTAAAAGATTATGGAAAAACGGCCCCTGCCTCCCCTCCACGGCTAGGAGGGGAGGCAGGAGCCTCCCCTCCTAGCCGTATCTGAAAACTGTATCCTGTCAGATCAGCAGCCATACCCATGATTGTCGTGACCGTTTCTTCTTTTATCGGTCTATGTAATGCTAACAGTTGCACAGAAAGGGAAATTTGAAAGTGGATTTTCAAAAGTCCTAATAATCGCACTTAGTAGCATTAAACATATCACTCAATGTGCTCAATGAATCTATTTGAACTGAAACAGTTCAAATAGATTTCGGTGTCAGACTAACTTTCAGTGAAAAACGAGAGCACTCACTCCAACTTAAACATACTGCATTAATTAGTCCCAAATAGTCAAATTAAGTCTATCCAAGTTCGTTAAATAAGCGTAAATAAATTTAGTCCGACGCTTCGTTCAAATACTTGTAAAACTTTTATTTCCTTTTTTACTCAGAGCTCCATTCTCACTTTTTTTTTTTCCAACAAGGGAAAGTTTTCAGTGAAGACTAAAGAAAAAAAAAAAACGGCTGCGTCAAAGCTGGATAATTAGCTTCCACTGTTTGAATAAATTCATTTGCATGTTCATGTAACGGCCACCTTTGCATCACTTCCCTGGAAAACGGAGACAAACCGCAATCTGTGCCTTCGGTGGAAAGGTAAAAAGAAAAGTCTGCATCCGTCTCATTACTTTCGGTCAAAGTCACTGCTTTTGGTGGAGAACACACAGGAAATGTCACCGTTGCTTTTGCTCTTGTTTCTGCCTCACATTTTTTGTAGACACACACACACACACACACACACGCAAACAAACAAACAAAAAAAAAATCACCACTGAAGCGCAACAAACAGCAGCTAGAGCTCTGAAGTGAGTCCTGACAGAGTGAATGGTATTTCATTGTGACCTACAATTTGAAGAACAAAGCAGGAAGTGACAAAAAGAGAAAGGATGATCTATCTCCAAGTTGCAAAAGTTTCCATGCATATGTAGCAGGAAATCTGCCAACACAGCAACATGCAGAACCCGACTCTTAATATTCAACCACAAGATGCCCAAAGGCTACAGCTGCCGTCCCAGACAAGGAGGATATTTTAGTGAGAACATTCATTTCAATCGGGACGTTCCAATTCCCAAATCATGATGCAACTTCAGCTTCAAAAGTAGACGGGAGTTAATATTCGCATCTTCATTTGAAACATCAATTACGACAAACAAAACACCACGAGGAAAGAATAAAAAAAACAGTGAAGAAACAACACCTCCTTTTTCCAAGGAAGTATGCAAATATCCCGTTCCAAGGAACCGACTTTGGTAATTCTTTGCCAAAGTCACAACTACAGAAAACCGGGAGGTCGATCGCCATCCGTGGCCGTAAACACGAAGGGCAGACCAGGTCACGTACCGTGGCGGGAGACCCCGAGAAGCAGCGCGGCCGTGTACGCCAGGAGGCAGCTAAGGCGGTGAAAGCGACCACCAACCATCTCTGTGAGGAGCGCAGCAGTGTCTGTTTCCTCTTCTGCTCGCTGCACAATGAGAAGTCAGCAAAGTTCAAAAAAAAAAAAAAAAAAAAACCGAAGCAGGGAGGGGCGGAGGAAGCTTCTGTAAATGTAGAGCATTTACAGAAGCGTGCAGAGAAATAGCCTGTCTGCTGACACTTTAAGGTTAACAAAAGATTGTTTCTTTGAATACAGTTCTTGCGTTTGCTATTTTGTCGTACTATTTTGTTCACTGTATCAGCAGGCAAATTTTCAATTTGATTACCTCGGTCAGCTCCAAGACAAGATTTCATCTATTGAGGAAGAAAAACAACAAACAAAACCAACCGTCCACTGCAATAAATGCTAATGGGCCGTTGATATCAATCTGGAGGAAGCATCTCAATCAGATCCCGTTACCTCCCAGACCTTCATTTTGTTTTAATTATTATTATGTGAAGGTAGACATGCCGGTCTATGCAGACCAATGCAGCCAAAGGTCACAAACTGATGGGCGGACATTCTCCTTCCTGTTTTGTTTTTTTTCTTTTTGGTAAGCAAAATTATAACACCATGAGTTATAGTACAGTGCAGCAAAGAAGGCAGCCACAGACCAACACATGTTAGACTGTCTGTACGGTGCTTTTTTTTTTTTTCTGAAAAGCTATGATTTTTTTTTTTTTTTTTACAGCAGATATAATATTGAACGCAGCTTCCAAAAAGTTCCACTTTTGTCCCATCAGTTCACGGGATGATTTTTGGACTAGAGTGAGACGGGGTTTCAGGTCCTGTTTGGGTGAGCGGTGGGTTTTCAGCCTTCGTAACTCTCAGACGGAGGCCGTTCTGGCCCAGTTTCTGAGTTATGATCACTGAGCTTATCTGAGGTCTGCAGTGCTTCGGATGTTTTTTTCTGAATTATTTTGCGGCCCCTTTTGCGTGAGTCTTCATTGCATTCTTGGAGTGAATGTCAGCCACTCCCGAGAAGGTTCCTTCCAGGTATTTCCTGTTTGTGGCCAATGGTTCCTCTTTGGGGTTTTGTAGCGTCCCGAAGCTTTAGAAAGGGGCGTTCATTTGTTAAGATCAGAAAATGGTGTGTCGTGTTCAGACTCTTTAACCTGTTTCATGACCATGAAGAGCCTAAACACTAATTTCAGGGGTTTGAAATCAATCCTGTATTCGATTCTTATGTACTGACATATGGACTCATGGTCTTTATTTAAAAGTGCTAAGACAGGAAATTGGGTAAAGTGAGAGAGAGAGGGAAGACATGCTCCAAAGTTCACAAGACAGGGAATCGAACCTGCGACAGCTGAATCGAGGACTAAGGCCTCCTTATTTGGGTGGTGCTTAACCCCTGCGCCACCACAGCTCCCCACACACAACAACAATAGGAAACTTGATTGAACCACTCAACTGATGAGTATATCGAATCCAAGGGAGAAGTCAAAACTCACTGCCGAAGGGCCCAGAGAACTAACAGGATATACAGAGTCCTTGCTCTCAAAGAGGGTAACTTCTGTTTTGTTAGTTTAAATGGAGAAAACTTGAATATGTCATCCAAACAGTCCAACAAAGGCTTCGATGAATGACCCGTTTTAACTTTTAAAGGAAAATAAAGCTGAACCAGAGTGGAACCGGATGCTATGCTTTTGAAGGACAGATCCTAACGCAAAATATATCTTGAGAACAAGAGAGGGGCAAGAATGGAACCCTGCGGGACCCCACGACCAGGGAAAACTGGTTTATTTTAACCGAGAAAGTTCTATTTGTCAAATCAAATCAAATCAAAATCAAATTTTATTTGTATAGCACATTTCAGCAACAAGGCATTTCAAAGTGCTTTACATCATAAACATAAAAACAAAGTCATGCAACAGAATCAACAA